>CM071789.1:51470533-51678203 GCA_036559045.1 Platycarya longipes
TAAAATCATGTAGGTCCATGCCATTAAAGAGGAGAGCGACTAAGGCCTTGTTTGCTTTGAGAGACAAAACCAAAAACCAAAAACCGTAAACCCTTCTCAAACTCATCATTACACTTTTTCAAATCCCCATACAAAATATAATAAAAAATTCAACTTTTTCAAATTTCAAAATCACTTTTTCAAATCTCAAAACAAAACTAATATTGAAAAAATATTTTACAAAAATATTTTATTCTTATTTTAACTTTCATCTCATCTCATCTTATCTCATCTCTGAAAACAAACCAGACCTAACTTTGTCAAGAGTACTATTTCAAATTTACCCACATACTTCCTCTCCTTGTTTCTGATACCGGCAAGGGTGGCAAACCAAATTGAGAAGCTGCAACGTGAGTTTCTGTGGGGTGGCTTGGGGAAAAAACTCAAGTTCCATTTAGTTAGGTAGGAGAAGGTACGTCGCCCTAGTTCTGATGGGGGTTTGGGCATTCGAAAACTTAGGCCATTTAATCAGGCACTTCTTGGTAAATGGCTGTGGAAATTCAATAAGGAACCAGAAGCTTTGTGGAAAATTGTGATTGAAAATAAATATGGTGATCGAGAGGGTGGATGGTGTACTAGAGAAGTGTGAGGTTCGCATGGAGTGGGGTTATGTAAACATATTAGAAGAAGGTGGGGGGCATTCCATTGTCACACAAGGCTACAGGTGGGTACAGGATCTAGGATCAGATTTTGGAAAGATGTTTGGTGTGATACCAGGACCCTACAAGATTTGTTTCCGTCACTTTTCCAGATGCAACAGTGGAGAAGGCTATGGGGAGCTCGGGTGGTAGGATACATTGGAACATCAATTTCAACCGAGCGGCACAAGATTGGAAAGTAGTTTTGCAGAGTTTTATAGCCTCAGATATTCAATCAGTCCAAACAATCAGCATGAAGATGGGTTGTGGCGGGTACCTGCAGTGAGAGCTGTTCACCCTTTTTTCAAAGTTCTCACTCAAGTATCCGATACACAGTTTCCTTGGCGGCGTCTTTGGCGAAACAAAGCAACTCCCAAAGTTTTGTTCTTTATGTGGACAACTTCCTTGGGTAAAATCCTCACTATTGATAATTTGAGGAAAAGAAAAGTAGTCCTTGCTGACTAGTCTTGTATGTGTAGACAGGTGAGTCGGTAAATCATCTGCTGCTACCTTGTGACACAGTCAGGATTCTATGGAATGAGGTTTTCAGAAGACTGGACATAGCTTGGGTTATGCCAAAATCAGTGGTGGATACCCTAGCATGTTATATTACCATCCGTGGTTTGCAATTGATCAAGGCAATATGAAAGATGATTCCTACCTGTATCATGTGGTATTTATGGCAAGAGCGCAATGAATGGACATTCAAAGACAAAGAAAGATCGCTAGAGGAACTTAAAGTTTTCTTTTGCAGAACTCTATGTACTTAAGCCATTGCCGGGGACTTAAATGACATGGACCTACATGATTTTCTTACTATTTAAAAAATGACATTCTTTTGTAATTGGCTTTTGCCTATTCTTTGATTAATAATACTTATTTACTTATTTTAAAAAAAAAAAGCACAACCAGGCTGACAAGCCAGCACTTTACAAAAATAACTAACTTTTTTCTTATAATTAATAAGAGAAATTTTATTCCAAATAAATAGGCATAGCCCAAATACACAAGTAATTATACAAGAGAGAACACCTATTTACTAGCTAAAACAAGATAACTACAACAAAACATTACATTCAATCTCATTCCTTACAAGATTCTTCACCAAAACTAAAAGTACTAAGAAAGAAATCCCTAAAATCCCCTAGACAGTGTTCACTATTATCAAAGCACCTCTCATTCCTTTCTAACTATAAGCACTAGAAGAGACTAACTGAAAAACTGGAATTTCCAGCATGGTCCCACATTAAATTGTCCTCTCTTTCCTACATCACTTTTGAAATTATGGATTCTTACCAAAAAATCAGAAACAACATTCACTTCCCAGTCATTTACATCTCTGATAAAATCAATATTCCACAGAATATTATTATCCGAAATAATCTGCCACAGCAACATTTTGATCCCTTGCAATCCTAAAAAGAAAGGGAAAATCAAATTTGACAGCCGATTCTCCACACCAAATATCATGCCAAAAAGAATCCTCTTCCCTTCCCCCAACTTAAATTTAATATGTTTCAAAAACTCTCCCCAAACTTTCTCAATGAACTTCCATAAACTCACCCCATATGTTCCTCTAACTTCATTAGGACACCAATCCCCCCACCCACTCCCTTAGTTAACAGCAAGAACATTCTTTCAAAAAGCATCTCTCTACATGATATCTCCAAAGTTAGTTCCCAAGAAGTGCTTTGTTAAAATCCTCAAATTTTTCAAAAGCCATTTTCCAGAAGATAGAGAACGAACAATGGCGGAGCTCCAAACTTTTTTTCTACACTCTTTAATCCTATGGTTCTCAGTCATTATACCAAATGGAAGCAATGTGCATTATTTTAGCAATGTGGATGATTTTCTTTCTTTAGTGTAGAGCACCTAGAATGTAATTAGGCATTATTGTTTGTATACTCCCCGTGTACTTGGGCTGTGTCTCTTTATATTCATTACTAAAGTTACTTTCTTACTTATCAAAAAGGAAAAAAAAAAAAAATCCATCACAAGAGATTGGTTGAAAACCTTGTTCCAAGTTAACTAGGGCTGTAAAGGAATTAATACTCGCTCGGTTAAACTCGAATCGAACTCAACTCGTGAAAAAAAAAAAAAAAAACTCGCTCGTGAAAGCAGATACCTACTCGATTAGTAAATGACACATATCCAACAAAACTCAACTCGTCTCGACTAAGACTCGCTCGTTTAGGCTCGAGTCGACTCGTTAGCTCAACTCGATTAAAATTTATTTATATATTGATAAATATATACACATATATATGTCATATATAGGTATTGCTAATAATATAAGTATAGCATTTTTATAATTAAATATGTAATATTATTACTTATATCTATATAATGAAAATATTTCATAGTTATGTTTTATAATTTGTATAATGATTATTCTATAAAATTTAATAATTTCATATATTAGTACGTGAGAAGCATGTGAAATACGTATATGTTATCATATTATGTATATTTATTAATAACATATAAGCATATAACATATTGTTATGATGAATAAATATCAACTAGTTAGATATTAAATATTAATTTTTTATTAGAAATTTATTTATTTTTAAATTTTATTCAAAAAACTAAAAAAAAAAAAATTCGAACTCGATCTCAACTCGACTCGAGTTCGTTTGTGGAACGAACTCGAGTTTGAACTCGAGTTGGAAGTAGGGTTTATCAAGTCGAGATCGAACAAATAATAAATAAAAACTCGAGCTCGAGTTTAAGCTCGAACTCAAGTATTTTGAGTCGAGCTCGAGCTCGACAAGCCAAAACTCGACTCCGCTTGGTTCGTTTACAGCCTTAAAACTTCCAACTAACCAAATGAAAATATTTCTCCTCTCTTATACCTCCTCAAAAGAAATTACTATAAATTTTCTCAATTCTTTTTGCAACCCCTACTGGCAAAGGGAAAAGTGAAAGAAAATACGAGGGAAGATTAGACAGCGTACTCTTTATCAAGGCAGTTCGTCTCTCTTTAGACAAGTATAGCTTTTTCCGTCCAGTCAACGTTCTATCAATCTTCTCAATCACCCCATCTCATATCAAAACAGATTTGTGAGAAGCGCCCAGCAGAAGACAAAGATACTTAGCGGCAACGAGGAAATCTTACACTCCCAAAATAATAGCCAAATCTGAAATATTGGCTACTACACCCACTGGAACAATTTCATACTTGTTAAGGTTAATTCTTAGACCTGAGACAGCTTCAAAACATAACAACAACGCTCTCAAAGATTGAAGATGTTCTTGGTTGAGCTCACAAAATATTAAAGCGTCATCGGCAAAAAGGATGAAATAATTAACGCTATTCCGATTCTCATTTCCCAACTCAAAACCTAACAAGAACCTTCCTTCTACTGCCACTTCAATCATTCTATGCAACGTATCCATAACAAGAACAAAAAGAAAAGGAGATAGTGGATCTCCTTGTCTCAATCCATGTGAGCGATTAAAAAATTCAAGCGGGGTACTGTTCACCATAATAGAAAATCTCAACTTCGAAATGCAATGCTTGATCTACATACACCATTTCTCTCCAAAACCATAACTCTCAAATAAGTACAAGAGGAAATTCCAACTAACATGGTCGTATGCCTTTTCCATTGACATAAACCTAGTGCATATCCTTAGGCATCGTTTTCTTCTTTCCTTTTTAGTTTTCAGGTTCATATTGGATACATATTTCCATGAAATTCATGAACTTCAGCAGAAAAATTCAACTCCAAAAACCCATTCACTCCTATTACCAAGGTTAAAGCAAAAAAAGGGGAAACCTAAGGGAAAACTCAAAACATTCCTTCAGTTGATCAGGCATTTTTTTCGTAAAGAGATTATGAGAATCAGTATCACAATTCCTACAATGAATTTCTATTATAATGCGTCTCAAAGAGTATAGTTAAATATAGAATTCATAAATCATTTCTTAATTCACAAAATCATTAAAGAAAATAGATTTATAAAGAGACTATGATAGAAAAACTTGTAATCTACCTCTTCTAACAGAGTTCGGCTTTTTATTTTCAACATCTTCTTTGGAGGAGCTGGAGGCAGATATTTTGAAGGAAAAGCCTTTTTGATCTACAAAGCCAGTAAAAGAATGATTGTCTTCAAACCACAATATCCAAATGATATGATGTGTTAAGCACAGCAGAGGGTAACAAAACAAAAAAATAAAAATAAAAAACAAAGGAAATACCACTCACTTCAGAAAAAAGCTTTAAAAAATCATTAAATCTTCTTAATATCCCTCGAATAGTGGTGATCCCTTCTGGTGATTGTATACCAACTTGAATCCTGTAAAACTGTTCTCTATGAATGTTAAAATAGAAAATAAGTGGTGTTTATTAACCACAAAGCACGCAGAACTAGACCAAATGCTACTAAAACACCTCCAATGACAGATTTACTGATAATATAACTTATTCTTTTTATTCAAAAAATAAGTTGAACGTACTAGGAGACAGCACAGTGCAATACAAAAAGCATACACTGCACTGTTTAATACTGTGAAAGAAATAGTTTATTTCCAATAACTATTAAAAAACCTCATTGATCTCGCAATGAGATAAGTCAGCTATGAGTAACTACAGAAAAACCATTCTCCAAAATCATGTAATTGCCAAAGCATACCTTATGAAACTATGCTATAAGGAACATGCACTCACATTAGAGGCCTAATTAAAAATGAAGGGCAAAACTAGACAGCTTGAAGTGCAACACTAGGTTATAATTAAAGAAAAGTCAACGAAATTTCCTCTTTTATGGAACATATTTTTACTTCCTATATATAGACGTGTCTGATAAAGATGACACAAATCAGGCACAAAAGTTCCTTGAAACTCAAGTTGCATTACCAGTAGCTACTACCCTAAATTATAATACCAGATGCTTTATGGAAAAAAGACAAGATTGAAGACCTTCCAAGAAATCAAAATTGCAATGAAAGGAGGAGGAGGAGGAGGAGGAGGAGGAGGGGAGGGGGGTGGGGGGCCGTGGTCAGAAAGTAACTGCCAGAACGAAAACTTCTAGACACACGTCTCTAAAATTTATAACCAACGCTAATCAAACTTGAAAATAGCGAAGTGATTCAAATTAATTTCGATTAACAATGGATATACCACCACAGGATCTGAACCTCTTGATTTGGAGAGGAAAATCCAAGAAGGAATTGAGATGCAGTAACTCCAACCGGTATGGAAATCAAGTGGCCAGACAGTGTCACGGCCATCCTACATCCAAATAATGAAAAATATCATCACAAACCGAAAAAATTATATAACGGGCTAACAGCCTCAATTCTAAGCACGGAGAAAGAAACAATTCTCCAAACCAGGTGATCTAAGATACCGTATAAATCAGTGATTTAAATCAAAATCAATAATTTCAAAGACATCAACAACTCCACCGGATCAAATGTTCAGCTCAGATAAAAACTCACCAGATTAACCTAACCAGCTTATTACAATTCAAACCCATAAGAAAGAAAAACAAAAAATCCCTGTGTATTGGGCTATGCCTGTTTACTTGGAATAAAATATCTCATATTACTTATCAAAACATAAAATAAAATAAAATAAAAAAGGGTTGATCAAACATGAAAAAGAATAGTACCCATTTGCGAGGAGGGGGGCTCCAATCCATGCCCAAAGGAAGCGGCGACATGCCGTCGTGGCGGTGCTTGGGAGGGCTGTGATTGGGCATCGCACGGTTACCCGTATCGCCCTTCTTGGTGTCCAGATGATCGTCGTCATCTTCGTCGTCGTAACGGTTAGTCGTGCGATCAGAAGAGGAATAAGACCGGCGATGAGAGAAGGGTTGAAATATAGGTTCGGAGAAATCGAGGTCATAGTCCAAAGGGGAGAGGCCGTGCGTGTACATATCCATTTCGATCTGTACGTTGTGATTGTAATTGCGTCTCTTTTCTTCACCGAGTTGCTTACTCTGATAAATCTTGAAGAGAGAAAGATAGAGAGAATCAAAGCCTTTCGAAACTGAACGATTCGTTCACTCATATAAATTGGGGTTCCACGGATTTTCGTGATCTTTCTGAGCTATTCTCGTCTGGTATAATGGTATTGGTAAAGACCGCATTCTTGTTTCTTATTTCGATTTTCAGATTTTAACTTATTTATACCAACGATTCTTCTTCTTTTTTTAAAAAATTATCTCTTAAGTTTAATTGCATTTGTTCTTTTCTCTTAAGAAATAATTTATCTCAAAATCTTGTTTTAAAAAATATCTTATTAAAATCCAAAGAGTTAGAATTTTTTAATAATCAAAATAATTACATTTTAATTCTAACATGTTTTTTTATTATTAATTTCTTTATTTTTATGTAAATTCTTATAGAATTTTGTTATTAAAATTGGAGTGATAATTTAAAAGAGTAGGCGTGGGGTAACGTGTATTTTCTCTAATCATTTTCTACATATCCTCTTATTTTTATTTAAATAAGGTCATTGAGAGGTATATTCCATCTATTTGGCCGTCGTGGCTAAACAAGTGACAAATATAAAATTTGATCCACCAATTACAAACGTACGCATGCACATATATTTAGATTGATTATCGTTGAATAATAAAGAACAATTTGATCTATAATTGAGACTTGGTGGATGTCTTATACGTCTGTATTCACTTAATTAATATGTGATTTTTTAATTTTGTTATTTAATTTTAATATTTATATATATATACATTTAAATAAAATGATAAAAATAATAAATAATTTATTAACTAAATGAAAGTGCATGTTGTAAAATTTCTTTATAACATTTATCTTTAGAATTATTACCTAGATTTCTTTCCCAGGCATTATAAGATCTTTTTGCTTTTTTCCCTTTTATTTCTATAAATTAAAATGATTGAAATAAACAATAAAGCAAGAGTTTCGCGGAAAGTGGCGAACTTAATAAGGAGTAGAGGTCAAAAACAAATGCTTCCAATGCCAATGAAGTTTCCTAAGCGACTACAAAATGCAAATGGACAAAAATTAAAAAAAAAAAATCTTCTAGGCCTTGTTTGCCTGAGAAGGCTTTGGATTTTGTTTAGATTCAAAATTCCCGATCTTATTCTAATTTATCTCATTGAGTGGCGCGTATTTCTCACGCATTTTTTTAATCTTTTGCATGATATAATTTGTTTTCCGTTTTTGTTATATGTTTGTTTTTGTTATTTGCATATTCTATTTTATGTTTCAGTATAATTTTATTTATGTTTTTTGTGTTAGGTTGTAATGAAAATAAATTGACTATTTTTTAAAAGTTTAGAAAATATTCATCAAAAAGTAATTTGTATGTAGGAATATTTTTAGCAACTTAATAGTTTGGATTGTAATTTGAGTTTTTTTCTATTTATCAGTTACAATTGTAATTTTGTTTTATTATTTTGAATTGAATTCTTTTCTTTTATATAAAAATTAAATTAAATTAAATTAAAAAAATAAAACGATAATTGTTTTCCTTAATTCCGACGTTCCCAACTCTCCTATTGTGGTTTCTGTTCTCTCATTTCATTTCCTTTTGACTAATACAACAGGAAAGTAGTAGGCCCACAGATAAATTCATTATTTCAAATCAAGTTCGGTAATTTATAAATTTGCTTCGTATTTATTTTATAAACAGACTACTTTTATTAATTTATTATATTTAGGTCTTGAATCCGACCCATATTGCACACCTTGCACCGGGCTTTTAAGTCCCAACATTACTGGTTATGTTGGCATGATCTGAATTTGGTTTTTTTATCAACTATTTACGTGTGAAAATATTAATTATATCAAAAGTTTAAATTGATTGAAATGAGTATATTTATAAATTTTATCATTTATGTTTATGTTTTAAGATTTTCTCTCAGGTAAAAAGCAGACCTCTCTTCAATTAGTGAACCTAATAATAATTATGCACGTTAGGAAATTTATTATTTATTGAGCCCTCTAAATGCTCTCGTTCCTCATAAAGATCGCGTTATTTGTTAAGATGCTTCCTTTGTGACCTACTTATGCATTACAAATAGTGTTATAGCACCCAGTGCCATGCACGTTATTCCTTTTGGTGATATTTACTTAGGTGATGTTGGTGTTGGAATCGGTGGAAGTTACTAAATAATATAGAAATCGAAATTTAACGTGGTTCGGCTAATTTAGCCTACGTCCACACATACAGAGACGAATTTTTTTATTAAACGACAAACTAACGATTTACAGTGGTTTCCCTCAACTCTCACAGCATAAAGTACTTTTAATTTTTTTAATAGACCTCACCTAAGACACATCTTCTCATTACAATCTTACATGTATTTATAGAAAAAATAAATGGTGTGAACATGTGAAATGATGATGGAGAATTCAAGAATTCTGGCGCCTACGTTTCCAGCAATTTTAGTCGGTGCCTAACTTCAATCTTCCAGCAATTTCTCTTATCACGTTGCACAGTCGAAGTATTTGAAATTTGGTGTTGACTATTCCAACAGTTGGCCGTGTTTCTATGGAGTTGATTCGCATCTCTATTTATCACTATACATTTGATTGGGGGATATTTAATAAAATGAGATAAAAATAGAATCAGAATATAAATTTATTATCTATTCTTTGTAAAATTATAGCTTATTTAAAAAAAAAATCTGATGAAAATAATTAAATTTTTTATTTATATTTCAATATTTTCTTTTTCAAAGATTTATATTTCAATCTTAACGTACATTACGTATTAGATTTTATATTTATCCACGTCAATTAATTATTTGTTAAAAAGAAGAAGAGAGTAAGAAATTAGGCGCAGAATTTCCCTGTATGATGTAGCATTCTTCTGCCAACGGCAGAGTGCCCATGCCACAATGCCAGTGATGCCACAAATCAAACCGCCCGTGACTCGCTTAAAATCGACCTCGTGAATAACAAGCAGCCATCATTACCTACTTTTTCGAGTACAATCTAAAGAACTTTGTACCATTACCGACTCAATTATGAGGCCATTAGAGTATGGATTGTTTTTTTAGGTGAAGATGAGATAAAATAAAATAAGATAAAAATTAAAAAATTATTATAAAAAATTTTTTAAAATTAATTTTATTTTAAAAATAAAAAAAATTATTTTAAAATTTGAAAAAATTAAATTATTTTATATGAAATTTTAAAAAAATATAATGATAAATTTAAAATAAGATAAAATGAGGTGATTATAATAAACAATCCAGCCTAAATTATCCTTATCCACACAAATCGGCTTCAGGCTTCAATTTTGGCCAATTCCATGATATTTCCTTTCAAATGGTTAACTTGGAAGCATCTAAATATTTTAAATTACTCCAAGTAGCGAAACAAAGTATTATGTGTCTTAAACAACTCCCAAAAAACAAAAAAAGAAAGAAAGGAATTATGAATAATGATTATAATTTGATGATAACGAGTGTTTGTAAAGAGAATAAATTTAATTTAATAAATAAATAATTGATAATAAATAAATAATTTTTTTATTATGAAAAATGTTTTATGCATTGATTACGTACCAAATGAATTCCATAGCCAGAATTATAACTCTTAATATATACAATAAATATAATTATCAATTATAGCTAAGTGCTTGTTAGCTGTAAATCATGCAAAACTAATGTAAATGCAAACAGTACTACTAGTGATTGATAATGATCTCCTGCATGCATCACGTGTTTGCATGTGATGGAGTGGGTTATTTTTATAGTTTTCTACAGTTAATGTCTTTGTCCTTTGGCTTTAATGTATTTGGTTTGTACATTACATAAAATAAAATGCTTTACGTTTTTTTTGTTGGTGTTCCTTTCAACCCATGTCGCATGCGCATACAGTCGACTGGAAAGTGGGTCACGCCCAAACAAATGGTGCCATGCACCAACCTGCATATTGATAGTTTCTGTTCATATGGTAGCTATAGTACCTCTAATTCCTGTATGAACTCTGATCATGCTTCTCTCTCTCTCTCTCTCTCTAATATGTTTGTGGGTGAAGGTGGTGATGATGAAGATGACACACAAGTCCTTTCATGCTTTTCCACGGCTTTCTTGAACTTCAGTCCAGCATCTAGATGGAGCCAGCTGCTTCAAGTTCAAGAAAGCTGTGGGAGAACATGGCAAGCCTGGACTTTGCTTTGCATCTGGTTTTACCCTAATTGAGCTACTTCCAACTCTTTAGATCAGTTAAGTTATCAAGACAGACGTACATTCTTGTATATAAGTAATGGTTTGAATAATCTTTCTTCTTCCTCTTCTTTCTTCTTCTTTTTCTTTTTAAATTTATTCTGATCTTCAAATTCCACATCCACTGTGCAATATTTCTTCTGTTGCAATCCATGTTTAATATAATCCAATGAATTGTCAGGTTCACATGAAAAAAACCTACGTAAGAGGTGATCTTAATTATATTTGGTTCATTTCTGTTAAAAAATGAATGCATTCATATATATATATATATATATTTTATAGCCATGGTTCCATATTGCTAATTAATTCATCTGTTAATACTTCGATAACCCTAGACGCAGCTTATTATACACATTTATTCTTTAATTTGTTTCATTTTCTTTTTTAATTCCTCTCCCAAAAAATTATTGGAATTAGTCGGTAAGCGTTAGGAAATCTTTCTAAATCAAACGATCGAGGATGGGTGCGTACTGTGTATCTGTATGTATCTCTTCTTTTCGCGGTTATCATCAAACTAGATTAAATATCCTTTGTTTTTTCTTTTTTTCTTTTTAGGGTAAAAAGAGCATTTTCTGGTCCGTAAATGTTTTGTTGCACATACAGCTGAATTAAATGAGCTGTATTAATTGCATTTCAGTCAAACCAACCCTAGGCGCTCTATATTTAGCTTCAACAATTAATAAATTTAAACATTTTTTAATATTTGATTTCTCTCGCCTAGCCTTCTCTCTTTCCTTATATAAAAGAGTTATATAAAATTTTACAAATTTCTTTTCAATTGCCTATATATTGCTTTGTTTTTAGTGGTGGAAAAATCCCCCTTAATTCTCAACTCCCTTAATTTTAAGGGGACGACTAGATATTATATATAATTCTCAAATTTTATTTAAATCTTATTTTTAAACTTAAACAAATAATTTTTTAACTTTTTAACTTTTTCATATAATCATTATCCAATTAATACAAAAAACAATTTAATTTTTCTAAATTTCAAAATACACTATAACAAATAAGATTTTTTTTTTCGTTTTGTTTAGCTGAGAGTTAAATTTTGTCATGAATAGTAACATTTGCTGCATTTTCTCTTTGCAAATAGTAGTATTACTGTGAGAAATAAAGCATTTACAGCGAGAAATTAGGCTTATTGTCACGCCCAAATAGTTGCGATTAACCCGCAATCTTCAAAACGCGACAAATAACTTTTTGTTGCGATTTTGAAGTTTTTGTGACAATTTTGAGACTTTTTGCGACTATTTTAAAATTTTTTGCAGCGACTTATCAAATGCCGCAAAAAATTTTATGTGTTGTAGTGACAAAACAAAAAATAAATAATGCAAATTTTACAAACCTTAAAAAATATTATATTAAAAAATTATACCCAAATAATTTTATAACATTTTTTTTTCTTTCTCAATTCTCAAAATCCAATAAAATATCTTAACTCAAACATTTTGCTATATATTGACATAATTATGAGAACTCTAAGCTGTGTCCAAATTAACAAGCCCTTAGTAATTATATTAAAAATATTTTCACAACATACTTATTTTGATTTTTTATATTTTATAGATTATTTTTGTCATATATCAAATGTGGATAGACGCATTAAATTGCAATCACTTTTTTTTTAGCAATTAATTGCAATCACCTTCATATATTAATATGACATGACATTGCAAATATTGAAATATATATATATATATATATATGAAATATTACAAATTGTTATAAGTAGTTAGAAGAAATAAATATAATTTTTTAATATATAAAATAAAGTTATATAAACAGATAAACGTCTAATCATGTACAACGTATTCACGTAACAGCCTTAATTAAAATAGATAAAGTAACTATTTATTAGCTAAGCTGCTAAAATAAGATCGAGTTTAGATAACAATTAATTGGAATTTGGGGATGGTCTTAAAAATCGATTGAGCGACTATTCCTAGCTATATATATATATATCTAATATTATAGAAAAAACCTTAATGAAATAATTAAAACTTAAATCCAGGATTCAAACTGCATGGTATATTAACAAGTTATAATCGAAGTAATAAAAATAATTTTTTACGTCCTTATTTGAATTAAAGTGAACTATTAAAATTAATATAAGAAACAACCCGACCACCAACACAAATATATATATATATATATATATATATATATATATTTAAACCGTTTTAATTTAATTACCATTGGGTCTAAATTCCGCAAGACCGACCCGGCACCGCTGTTAAACGGAATCAAGTGGGCTCCACAAAAGAAATCGAACGGTCCAAAATCCCAACCTTGAAGGTGGGTGGGCTCTATTGGATGGGTTCGGTGGTCCATCAAACAATATTATTATTTTATTATTATTATGAATATGGACCCCTAGAACTAGAAATTCCCAAATCCAAAAATCCAGCTTTTTTTTTTTGTTTTTTTTGTTTGTTTTTTTGTTTTGTTTTTCCTCGTTCAGATTTACTTCATTCACCACCGACTATTGTCCTTCCCATTCACGACAACCCCCACCCAATACAAAGAAAAGGAAATAAATATAAGAAGGCCTAGCCCCTTTAGGGTCCATTAGGGTTTTTTTTGTTCTCAAAGCTCTGAACCTTCCATCCGTTCAAAAAAAGCTCAAGCCCATCAACTTCGTCTTCTACCTCCCTCTACTCCTTATTTGAAATTTTTTATTTTTCTAAATATTTATTTATCTTTGAAAATTTTAACAAAACAAGATTAAAAAAAAAAAATAACGAAATTTCAAAACCCTAGATTCGGGGTTGCATCGAGGAGTAAATTTACGCGTCCTCATTTCATTGTAAGAATTCCTGACCCTTTTTTCTTTAATTTGTCTTTTCTTTCATTGTTGGTTGATTATGTTGAGTTTTATTGGTTTCCTCTTCGTGTTTCTGTGATTATTGTGGCTCTTTGCGGTTCTTCAATTTGGTTATTGGCCGTGTGGCGGTTTAGATAGTTAGATTTCTGGGTTTTTCCAAGTTACTGTTTCTAATTCTTGTTTGGCGCTCTTGGTTGAGTTTCTGTAGCTCGTGTTGGGAAGTTTTAGGCCGATATATCCCTGTGTATGTATGTGTGCATGTATGTAGTTATAGGTTAGATTGATTGCGTTGGGGAAGATTGTATTTGTGCCCTTTTAGGGTTTTGAGGGTTTAAGTTTGGGTTGAAGCTCGTGGCCGATCTGAGTTGCGAGCGCTTTAGAACAAGTGTTTCTTTTGGAAGATGTTGGTAAACGCCCTCGAAATTACTCTCTCTGGGGTCTAAAGATAGCAGTTTCTCCATAAGGGTCTTGAGATTCCATGGTTCGAGTAAATTAAAATTTGTGTCCAATGGGCTCCTTTTGCTGGCCCAAAATGTTCGTCGTGTCCAAAACACGGGATGAGTGCATATTTTGCTAAGCATCAAGCTCCTCTACTGTAAGCCAATGAAAAAGGGGGCTTTTTTTTTAAGTGTATTTAATGACAAATCTGCCCCTGAGCTGTAGCTCAGGTGGTTATGGCGTGAGATAGTGTTACAGACAGAAGGCTCTGAAATCTGAATATTCTCGTCCCTTAAAAAAGTATAATGAAAAAAAGAATGGAACAATCAAGTATCAACTTGCATGGAAAGTGCTGAAATTGTTATTATCTTGCCCATGTTTGCATTAAAGCTTTATAATTCTATCCTAACCAGTGTGTTCTAACCAGTGTGCTCATTAGACCTTTCTCTCAACAGGCAAACTCATTGTGATGTTTCTCTGCCCGGCCACATCTGTGTTGGGTTTAAACTGCAAGAATGAATTATCTATCCTTTTTTAATTGAGATTGACTCATTCACATCAACAATCACCCATTCTTCTAATATGGACATGTTGATTCTTTTTTTTTTTTTTTTTTTGTAAGTATTTATGAGTAGTCTTTTCTTGACACGCATTCATGCATGGTTATTCCGTCTACTTAGACTGGTATTTGTCATCTTAACATATTGGTCATCTAATCCTGAAGATTTGTGTAGCTTTTTATTTCTTAATCCAGGCATCATTATACATATTTGCAGTTCTTTAGACTGAGAAAATTTATGAATAAATTGTTGAGAAAAATTACTTTTAAATTTGGATTATTGTCTTAGAAAAAAAATATATTGGTGTTTTATTGCTATGGCATTTTTTTTCCCTTTTATCATTCCTTCTATAGTTTATTTTATTCCCTTTTCTTTTATTTTCTCTTGCATCTGGATTATCAGCATGTTATGTTGAACTGCAACAGACTGGTCTCCAGCATCCCAATTCTATGGGTTGTCCCCGTAGATATTCTCACATCAACCATCTTTCTCAAACTTCTCGGTGTTAAATGTTATATGTAACTTGTTGTACATGAGTACATATGTCACCTTAACTAGTTGTTTGGGAAAATATTTGTGGTCTATAACTTTCAAACTTTTTTTATTTTTCATTTTGGATTAACGTGTTAATTCATCTTTCTAGATGCTAAAATTATGTTGGAGCCTTCAGTTTTTTTTTTCCCTTTATAGAAATTACATTTTGCTCCTCTAACCTACCTTTGTTTTTTCATTCTGTATCACATACTACCAAAATTCCAAATTACACCATAAATGATCAGATTTTGGAAATTTGTCTCATCGATTAATATTTGATTGTTAAGATCGATAAAAATGGGACATGTAGCACAATAATAACAGTCGAATGAGGGTGCAAATTGCCAAAATCTGTGAGTTTATGGTGCAAATTGACAAGTTTAGTGTCCCTAAAAAAAAATCATTTGGTGGGAGTTGTAATTTTTTTTCTTGCTAGGCAATTAGGAGGGCACAACAGAGCCCTACTAGGGGGATTGAACACCAGCATTGTACCCCCCATGGCTCCTAAAGACTGAGACTAGTGCTATTTGGCCCATAGGCAATTGGCTAGAGCCACTTGTAATTGAAACATCACTTATGTTCCTTAAGTGGGAACTGTGGGCCACATGGAACTCAGGTTGTAGCTTCTTTGTTTTTAGTGTGACAAATTTGATTTGTGGTAATCATTGTTTTAGAGGATGTAATAATTGGAATTAGTAGCAAATTAGTGCGATTGGTTTGAATATTGAATCCTGTTGATGTATGTGGAATCATCTTTCAAAGCCGTACCACTTGTTATCTACTGCAGCATCGCAGCTAATCCTTTGATCCCATTTCTTTTACAAAGAAATTCATTTCTTTCAATTATATGCTTTCTCACGTTCAAGGGTATAACTCATTTTGATATGTTCATGTGGGAGGCCAGAGGACGAATCCTTTGATTGTGTGTATCATATAGCTTCAGTACACAGAATGCACATTGTCTTTTTGCTTTGAAATGTTGTGCAATCGCTTGGGTACTTTGTAAATATCCTGTTTTGCCTATGATAGAAGTTTATATTTTACACCAAATATATTATTAATTTAGTTTTCACTGTTGAATATTTACTTATTCATGCCTTTCTAATGCTGCGCACTTACTTTTTAGGACACCACCTTCCATGGAGATAGATTACCCAGTTACCCCTACTGAGAACTATGAGCCACTCTGTTCAGAAGCTCCACCTAATAAGCGTAGGAGAAAGAAGTCTATTGTCTGGGAGCACTTCACAATAGAAACTGTTGGACCTGGATGCACAAGGGCCTGCTGTAAGCTGTGCAAAAAGTCTTTTGCATACATTACTGGTTCAAAGTTAGCAGGCACTAGCCACCTTAAACGACATATTGCCTTGGGAATCTGTCCAGTATTCCGTCAGAAAAATCAGCAATCTCCATATACTCCAGGCTCCAGAACTGGGGGTACTGGAAGTGGTACTGATCCACCAAAAAAACGTCACCGAGCAACTCATGGATTGGCAAGCATCCCTTTTGATCAAGACCGTTGCAGCAGTGAGATTGCGAAGATGATCGTTCTGCACGACTATCCACTTCACATTGTGGAACATGCTGGTTTCAATGACTTTATTCGGACTCTTCAACCTCAGTTTAATAATCTGAGCTTCAACACTGTTCAGGAGGATTGTATGGCTGCGTACCTAAAGGAGAAACAAAGCCTACAGAATCTTATAAGTGGAATTCCTGGATATGTCAGCCTTACATTGGATTTATGGACTTCAAATCAAACTTTAGGCTATGTTTTCCTAACAGGGTATTTCATTGATGGTGATTGGAAACTACAGCGTCGGATCCTTAATGTCGTTATGGTACCTTCTCCTGAATCAGACTATGCTTTCAATCAAGCGGTTGTGGCCTGCCTATCTGATTGGCATTTGAAGGGTCGGCTGTTTGTCCTTGCAGTGGACCAATCCTTCTCAAATGAAAGTTCAATGGGAAATTTAAGAGGCCTTCTTTCTGTTAGGAATCCACTCATGCTCAATGGTCAGTTACTGATAGGAAATTGCTATGCTCGTGTCCTTAGTCGTCTTGCACAGGATGCACTGAGGGCAATGAGGGAGACAATCCAAAAACTTCGGGAGAGTGTTAAGTATGTGAATACTTCAGAATCACATAAAGAGAAGTTCATTGAGCTGAAGCAACAACTTCAAGTCCCTAGCTCAAAGGACCTTTCAATTGACGACCAAACTAAATGGAACACAACTTACCATATGCTAGTAGCTGCCTGTGAATTAAAGGAAGTCTTCAATTGCTTGGATACCGCTGACCCTGATTACAAGATATCTCCATCAATGGATGAGTGGAAACAGATAGAAACTCTCTGCACATACTTGAAGCATTTGTTTGATGCAGCTAACATCTTAACTAGCCCAAGCTACCCGGCTACCAATACATTTTTCCTTGAAGTTTCTAAACTTCAAATAGAGCTGACACATGCAGCCACAAGCCAGGATCCCTTTGTTAGCAACTTGATCAAACCTTTGCAAGAGAGGTTTGATAAATATTGGAAAGATTGCTACCTGGTTTTAGCGATAGCTGTAGTTTTGGATCCAAGGTTCAAAATGAAGTTGGTGGAGTTCACCTTGTCCAAGATCTATGGTGAGAATGCTGAATCATGGATTAGGGCTGTTAAGGACAGTGTTCACGAACTCTTTCTAGAACACATTGCTCAAGCACTTCCTCTACCGGCACTTGAAGAAGGTAATGAGGGCATCACCAAAACAGAGACACAGCAAGAAGGATCTCAAGAAGGAAACCATGTTTCTTCTGTGGACGGGCTTTCAGATTTTGAAACCTATATCAATGAGATCACAAGTAGCCAGCACATGAAGTCAGAGCTAGATCAGTACCTGGAAGAGTCTCTTTTGCCTCGCGCACAAGAATTTGACATTTTAGATTGGTGGAGATTAAACAAACTCAAGTACCCAACCTTATCAAAAATGGCTTCTGATGTTTTGTCGATACCAGTATGTACTGTTTCCCCCGACTGTGTGTTTGACACTGAAGTAAGAAAGATGGATCGCTACAGGAGTTCATTGCATCCTGTGACACTAGAGGCCCTTGTTTGTACCAAGGATTGGTTTCAGTCTGGATCATCATCATCACAGTCATCAACTCAGGTTTCTAATGCGATTGTGAAAATGGAATTTTAGGTTTGGGTCCCATGTCCTTGCTTCTTCTTTTTTTATTTCCTTTTTCGGTATTTAGGTCTTTAGCAATCCGATCTCTCTGTCCCTCTATGCATGAGATTTTTACAGTTCAGGATTTTATGGTGTCACTCTAGGCCTCGCTTGTATAATTCTTGGAATTAACTGAATTACGTGCAGGATTTCTCTTTCGTTTCAACGTTAATATGAGTCTTTTGACGCTTTGTCCTTGTTTGGTTAGATTTGTATATATGGGTATGCATGCATTCAAACAGACTTGTCCAAAAAAAAAAAAAAAAAAGGGTATTCAAACAGCCTCTCAATGATTTTGTTAGATTTTTTCCTCTTTGCTAATGGCGCAGAGAGGCCAATAGAATTAGGCACAGCCTCTCCACCGCTGCAGTCCCTTGCCACTTTCTTTCTTCTGAAGATAATGGCTTGGAAGATGCATGAGCAAGCCACTCTTTCATGAAGAGGGATCGGTGGTGAAAGGTGGGGGATGTTGTTGGCAGGAGTAGAATCAATGCTCAGCATTTCTGTATGCCAAATATGCAATGTTTCAGACAACCCGAATCCTTTATAAGATTAACCGTACTAGAATGTCCGGAACAGTCCAGGTAGAATGGAAATTATGGGTTATAGCAAAGTCTGGCAAACTGCTAACTGTAAAGATAATACTTTTACATCTATATATCTGACGCACGTTGACATCTTCACGTCATTTTCCTGTCGTTTAAATCGTAGTCAGGATTAACAAAAACCGGCATGAAAAAGAAGAGTAATATTGACAAACGAGAAAAACAGGGCAGACACAAAGTGACGATGTACTACAGTAAGCCCCCTGCAACTGTGACTCGCATTAGGTCGAGATATATATATATATACATACATATATATATATATATCATACTGACCATTATAACCAAAGCCATGGGAGCCTATTATCCATAGACGGTGATCTCATTTGCCTTTCAACTCGAACCTGGGTCGAGTACGGGAAGCCTACAATGCAAACTGATTGATTTATCAGTCTGACGGGAACCAGCAATGAAGAACTGAAATATCACTGTCAAGCAAGCACCCTGTGGAGCAATGCCATAGAAAGCACAGTCTGGCTTGGCCAAGTGACAGTGGAGACTCTTAGCAAAATGCTTCACATTCACTTGCACAGATTGGGTATCTCCCCTTGAAATTGCTCTCACTGACCGAGTTTGAGCACTCAGATTTCTATCTTCAGCTGGTTCATCCGATTGCTCTCCAATGACCAACAGTTTCCGAAACTCAGCACCAAGCGTGATTAATGTTGTGGAAACCTGCACGTAGAGATCCCCATATTTGCTAATTGAGACGTCTAGCAAATCACCAACATACTTCAACCGATCCACAAAGTTCTGCAACTGATTCAAGTCTTGAACTTGAACCAGCGTCTGAGGCAAATCTTGAGCCATATCCAGGGCAGTTTGAAGTTCAAGAACTTGATCTCTAGATAAGGGTTTTGATATAGGTACATCTTGAATGACTGCAGATTTATAACCCTTGGTTTCAAAGGTCAGGAAAGGCATTGGTTGAGTACAATTCGGAGGTAGCTTTTTCACCAGTTTAATCTGGAGACGGTTCTGAGTAGGCCCGCTTCCAAATTCTGTACAAATACTGACACTACTACGAATGGCACGGTGGAGAAGTGAAATGTCTACAGTAAAGGCAATGCGATTCTCATTCTGGCTGGAGATGCGGTAGTCGTCAAAGAGAGCTTCTTTACGGAACTGGGCAATGGATTGAACTTCGTCGCCGTTGAGGAGGTTGTGAAGGAACATTGTGTGGTCTCTGGTGAGGTAGAGATGGCATATCTTACCCATCTTGTCTAGGGCTGGTAGGAACCTCTTCTCTAAGAGATTCACACCATTTTCTGTGAGATACGCCTTGAACTTCATACCTCTATAAAAATAAAATTAAAAAATAATAATAATAATAATAATAATAAAAGAACTTCTAATTCAGAGAGTTATCATCCGGAAGCAGAAAGATATAAGTTTGTATGCAATAACTAAATCCTCCGAGTAATTCAACCACTCTAGGCATGTAATTATATTCTCTGCTTACGTGCATAAGATAAAATTTTAATCCACAGATAATTCCATCACAGCATATGAGTGAAAATAATTTCATCTTTGAAAGTCTAACTCAATAAATGGCGTTTCAACTATGGAGCATGGCTCATAAAAATGCTAGCGCATTGCTTGGAAGGAACAATAAATAAATAAATAAATAAAGTAGAAAAAGCAACATGGTCCAAAAACACCCATCTATTAGCATTCATGATCCTTAGCCATGATTCCTATTCCTTAAGAGTACTAATAACACTAATTTCTATTGAAAGTCCAGCATAATATGACAAAACTAATTTACAACTACTAATCTTGTATTGATATCTGTTTCGTAAATCGCCCCAACTAGACCAACCAAACAAAACCGAAAGGTTGGAGTGAGCACCATTGTTTTTACTTTTTTCAATTACCATATTGTTAAAGAAATGCATATTCCTCGAATAACCAAAATATAGAATTCTATTTCATAGTTGAAGACCGAATTAGGCTTTCCTTGGGACCCAAAAAATAGTTAGATCTGGAAACTCGTACTATTCACAATTTGGTCCATTTTTCTAGTCCTTATAACGACAACTTTTTCAGCAACCAAACGTAGTATATCATTAGAACTCTGTTTGGCTGCCAAGAAAGTATAAAGAAGACTTGAAAAGAAAGCAGGACAAATAGAACGCTTTAAGAAAAGAGAAATTGTCGAATGAAAAGTTCAAAAGAAAGGACGATAAAATTTGCTGAAAAAACAAAAATAATCGGTTTTGGGAATCTTCAATTTTCCCTATATTTTCTCTGGAATCAGACAGTACTGGGAGAAAAGGAGAACGAGAGTCAGTAAGCTCACCTTGGGCGAGTTTGGGAGCGGAGAGGAGACTGAAATTTTGAGGATTTGGGAGAAATATATCGCGCCAACTCAACTCGCTTTTTTTTTTTTTTTTTTTTTTGAATTGTTAATTCGTTTTTATTGAAGCAGAATCATGAAGGGCGGAATTCGCATTAGAGCATTCTTATTAGATTATTTATTAAAATTATTATTTAAAAAATATAAATTTATATATTTATAAAAAAATTTAATTATATTTGATCAAAAATTAAGAAATAAAAATAAATAAATAAATAAAAATACATTTTATAAATAATAAAACTAAAATTTTGTCTAACAAAATTTAAATTATGATTAAATTTTTTTGATAAATATGTAAATTTATATTTTTTAAATGATAATTGTAAACAATCTAATAAAAATGCTCATAGATATCATCCGGACTTATATTACACTCATTTTGAAAAAGAATTTGTTTATTATTAAAAAATTAACTTTTATTTTATGAATTTTATATTTATTTATTTTTTTAAAAAAACTAATTTTTAGTATTTGTACATTCCACAATTGTAAATATTATTTCTCTATCAATATGTAATAATATTTTACTTTTATTTCACTATTATAAGCTTCCTCTCAACTTCTTATCATTTATTTTAAATATAAAAATTTAAAAGTGATAAAAACTATTGTATTTATGAAGAAAAATGATATTTATAATCTTAAAATTTATAAGTCAATATATTC
This sequence comes from Platycarya longipes, assembly GCA_036559045.1. Lineage (NCBI taxonomy): Eukaryota > Viridiplantae > Streptophyta > Magnoliopsida > Fagales > Juglandaceae > Platycarya > Platycarya longipes. The sequence goes on from CM071789.1 coordinate 51,492,594, forward strand.
TTTTTAAAAAATTAGATAAATATGAGACCTATAAAAAAATAATTTTTTAATTTTAAACTTTACTTTTCTTCAAAACCAATGCATGAAAGTTGCATACTCTAAAATTATATCTAACATTACTCATATGTAAAATGAGATCATTTATAAATGAGATCATCTGTTAGGTTCGGTAAACTCAAATTGAAGCACCAAGATTGATAGATATTATCTATTTCACAAAATGACGTATTCTTACGTGATTCATCAGGTCTATTTTAAAATAAAAATAATTTTATGATTTGATATATTACATTAAGATACGGCACTTTATAAATATATTTTTATAAAATCATTTTATAGCAATATTGTTTTTACTTTTTTTCGTACTAGACTGTCTAATTTAATAAAAAAAAAAAATTAAAGATCAAATATGTATATCATGGCAATCATAAACAAAACCGACTCAGATTACCTTTTTATATTAGCGATATCACACAAATATTATATTCAAAGGTATTGAATATAAAATATCTAATTATTTAACCCTGAATTAATTTTTGAAAGGTCACACATTAAAAATAGGTATTTTCTTATTATTGTATTATTTTTAAATTATCATTTTCACACGTGGCTTGTTATGTCTTTAAAATAATCTTAAATATAATCATGAATTTAGGCCCGTTTTGTTTACGGCCACGGGAATAAAACCAAAAATAAAAAACATCTCAAACTTATTATTATACTTTTTTAAATTTTTTTATAAAATATAATAAAAAATTCAAATTTTTACAAATTCTAAAATACCTTTTTTTAAATTCTAAAACAAAATTAATATTACAATAATATATATATTTTTAATTTTTATCTCATTTCAACAAATCAGACTTTATAGAGTGTGCAACCATCTCTCAATCGTCAATTCTATCTTTAACCACTATCTTTTCATCAAAGTTCTGATCCATCTTTCGGCCCATCATGCATGTTGAATTGGCCCAATCAGCGAGACTCCGGGCCCAGGCTTGCAAGTAATCGCTATGAACCAAGCCTGGGTTTCCTTTTGCCTACAAGGAGTTCCAAACGTGTTTCTTTTGATCGACCAATTTTCTTGTGGATCGAAACAATGCGTTTGTGAACAGTATATTGGACGAAGCATCATTTATAAGCTAAAGAAAAATCAAATATAAGCTAGAATTATAACTTTGGTAAGAGAAACGGCAGTGTTTTAATACTATCTGCAAAATTGTTCTAGGATGGTGGAAGTACCAATTATGAACTCAAGCAAGAACAGAGGGTGCTGAGAATGTACAATTAAAACATTAAATCACTTTCCATGTTTAATGGCCAATCAGACATCATCAGCATCACTTCCACCAACAAGGGCTTCCTGACCTGACAAGTAGTTGCTTCCATCAGGACCCAACACCTTAAACCTGCTCAATAATAACAATATCAACGTCACTCTAAACGTTATATTGCAACCACCGCAAACATTAAGGTGAGATGTGGCTAATGAGTTGAGACAATATAAATTAAGATGAAATTAAATAAAATATTATTTTTTAATATTATTATTATTTTAAGATTTGAAGATATTAAATTATTTATTATATTTTGTGTAAAAATTTAAGAAGTTGTAATAATTAGATGATATAAGATGAATTGAATTGAGATCAATTATGAATCCAAACGGAGCTTTACAGGTTACCTCTCAAGGATAAACCTTCCTTCCTTGTATTTCTGGCTTTTCTCATGTGCAGCCTCCTGAACGCGCGTTTCAAAATTAAAGAGCAACCTTTCACAAACTGAACCGAAGAATTTTAAAACCAGATCTTACATATTTCCATCCCACAATCGAGCCACATCCAACACAAAAAATGTCAACCACAGTGTGCATGCCAGTAATCATCAAGCGCTCTTCTCTCTGTCCAACTGTGACGTTGACACTGTCATGCATTGGGACAGCAAAATGTTACTTGAAGCATTCGCATGTATTTTTTCTATGGTAGAAAAGTTGTAAAATGTTACTTGAAGCATTCATATGAATAGTAGCAAAATGAGATGATCCATGTATGAGCATTCCCAGTATACAATGGTTGATGAGATTAGCCATTTGCAAGTTAACATGCCAACCATTGGGAAGCTTGTGATATCTTAGATTGAGTATAGGAGAGTGGTGAATGGTGAATGGTGAATGGGATCTTACATTCAACAAGAGGGTGAAGTTCCTGTGTTGTATAATGATTTTAATGGGCTATAATTATAACAAGGGAACTCAGATTCTAGCTTGGATTTTTCTTAAGAGTCATTACAAAATCTGGCTGGCTTAATTGCAAGGGTTCTCTCTTGCCACAGGCAGGCTTTTCAACTCAAGGGTAGGAATGACGTCCAATTTTTGGCTATTTCATGGCATGCTGGTTTCGCAACATTACATTTCCCATATCACTAAGAGGAATGCTTATTGAGAAACAGCATCTTGGAATATAGAATGACGGTAAATAATATGGGGGTAATGATTTATCCTCTCATGCCAATAACAAACTCCCATTCAAGCAGGCTCTCGCACCAAGTTCCAACATTGAGAATAATTTAAATGAGATGAGCTCATGACTCAAATGAATCATACAAACATGCACAATTTTGGTTGATATCATGCCACTACAGGGACACACTTATATCCAATAATAGTATAATTGTATGCATAAAAAGAATTTCTACTGCCTGCACTTATGTGCTCAATACTAAATAGTAACAGTTGCCAAAACCAATGGACTCTTACACATTATCAAAGAGATAAGCCTTCCCATGCTTGCAGTGGAAAGTCTGGGATACAAGAAAATAAAGGGTTAGAGCATCTGCAGGGTGCCCATCATTTCAGATCTCATTGCAACATAACAAGGAAGAGGGGACTAAACACACCAAGACAAAGAAAGAACAGAAAGCGTAGTATCTCCTAAAGGTCATTTCACATCTTCATATGTTGATTAAACTGATTGTTTAAAACATAAAAAGGAGTTCTAAATTGTGGCAAAAACACCCGGATCTCTGATGCCCTGAGTAATCAGAAGACAATAATATAGCCTTAATAAGAAAAAAAAAAAAAAAAGACTTGTACGTTGATGGCTATGTTCTTATACAGATAAATGATAGCTATGTTCTTATACAGATAAACATAGTTAAAACGAAACAAAATATAACAGCATAATAGCCTATTTTCATTCTCCTTAATAATACTTACTTTTTACTTATAAAATATATATATATATATATATATAACAGCATAATAAAGGTTTTACGGTCAGAAGCTATCCAATGAAGAGCTAAAAAATTCGTGAATGATTTGAAATTAAACATGGCGATGCCAAAGGCAAAGCAAACAAAATACGGAGTTTCTAAACCAACAATCTTTAAAATTGAAGGGACCTGTCTCCATTTTCCAGGTCTGGAAGTAACATAACAAATATGCCATGCAACGCAAATAATAATAATAATAATAATAATAAATAAATAAAATGACAACGGTATCTTCCAATTCTTCAGCCTCAGGTATAAAACAGCGATAGCAAACAAATAAGACAGAAACTTCAAGATCAACACAAAAACAGGGAATCGAAACAAAACCTTAGAAATGATGTCATCAGAAAGAGCGAGGTGTGTACGGCAGTGCTTGCAGCTATAGATGCTTCCTTCAAGAGAGATCACAAACAGCCTTCCCATTTCTCCCCGCAACTTCTAACCACCCCAACGCAGAATCACACTTTTTTCCTTCTCTATCCCTTCAAAACCACCAAAAACGGATCAACAAGTTAAGAAACCGACGAAGGGAGTTAACGATATAAAACTGACAATTTTATTTTATTTTTTATTTTTCGAAAAAAATAATAATAATAAAATCGAACCCAGATAATCAAAATGATCCGAGACAAAAATCAGATAGATTAGCCATCACAATGCAGACTAATGACTTATATTGGACGCAGAAAATGTGCTAGGACGATCTAAAGGCAGAAGTTGGGTTTTATTTATGAACTTTACTAGCAATGAGAGAGAGAGAGACAGACAGAGAGAGAGAGAGAACGCACTCGAATCGTATGATTCGGACGAGGTTGTGTGCCCCTCAATGTCCATGATAAAGAGAGTGGCCACTTGCTGGTATCAACTTCAATTTTCCAAAGATATTCACTTAAACGGAAATTATCGAATTAACTTAAGATTAAGGTTAAAACAGTAATTAAGAAAGTCCGTCCAAAAAATGGCAGTAAAAGTTTTATAACTTTCGATACGAATGTATTTTTAAAAAATAATGCTATTTTTGTAATTTAAAACAGAATTATAAAATAATTGTGTTATTATTGCTATTATCATTATTATTATTGGAAACAAAAACCTTAGGTGGATAGTGGATACCATCTTTAATAACAACACGAGAAATGTGACTTTATAGTTTGCTGAATTTATTTTTTGAGATTTAAAAAACTACGTAAAGAATCCATCTAAATTAGATAGTACCGATGAATTAATAAATTCAACAAATCATCTTCCTCCAATTTGGTATTAAATCTCAACAAAAATTATATTATATACCAAATTTATTTGGAGTTTCTTTATTTGAATAGTTCTATTTGCAAATCGGTATGAATGTATTTACACAAGCTTATAAATATAATAACTCAATTCATTTACGTTAGAATTAATTATATTCTCGACATAGAACAGAACACACATCTTTTGTGGTTTAGACAAAAAAAAATTAAAAATAAATAAATAAAATCATTTCTTAACTGATCCGGTATGTAACAAGAACTACACTCAAGTAAGATCTATTATTTGTAAATTTCTTTATAATGTTTCAGAATTATACACGGAAAATACCATGAGAACACGTATTGCACATTTCTTGCACGAAGAGTTTTCTACACCAATTATCCGGCATTTATAGTAACTTTATATATGACATCATTATAAGAACAATCTGAACAAAAATCACATGATGAATCGCATTGATTAACAGAATAATGCCTAAAAAATAATAGAGAACTGCTACATATATATATATAATATATATATATATATAAAGAGATTATACAAAACTAAATCCACAAACTGATGTAATTTTATGAAATCTGTTATATCTACTTTATAATAAAAGTAATTTTATAATTTGACGTACCACATTAAACCACATGAGTTTATGAGTTTACCTTTATGCATTCCCTTTGTGTCTAAAGTATTTCCAAAAATGATAACCTAATCGCCAATTCAGATATGAATTGCGGGGGTTGATCAATAGAAATAAATTCATTTGATCAGGAAGATGGGGTTATTTTCTTCGTTCTTTCTGGTTGGGTGTTGTTTTTTCCTTATTCCTTCATTTTTCTCTCTTGAAAAGACCAAGCTGATTGATATTTTTTTCAGAATATTTCGATCCAGTTATAAGATTGGAGACACAAAAGTCACCAAGGAATGCAGCCTGCATGAATGAACACAAGGACTATATGCCAAATGAAAGAAAACAGCTGAGGCAAAGAATTATGCACATTATTATTGCTATAATTGAGGTAATTATTGTAATTTACACATGCTTATCTGCTACAAGACGAACCTTATTCAAGGACTCTTTAAATGCCTGCCAAGCAACCATATAATGATCTTGGGATATCATGCCCTCCTCAACAACCTGCATGGCTCGTCTGTACAAATGATCAAACCACTGTACTGGGTTTGTGATATCAACATTATTGGAGCCAAGATCTGGTACATAGAGACGCTTAAAATCCTTCCTCCATCTTGACAAAATATACTGAAACGGGATCTCCTCGATGCCGTTATAGTTAAGGATGCATAATGCATGTCGGCAAAGATAGCCTTTGAAGTTGAAGCAACTGCAAATGCAACGGACTTCGGCTGCTGCTTTATCATATATAACTTCAAAATTCCTGACATCTCGCAGAATCTCCTCCCCCTCACGTTCTTTAACCATGTATGTTACAACTGGCCCAATTGCATGAACTTGTGTTATTCCAAAACAAGAAGACATCATTACTACCTCATCTTGGAACTTCTGGAATATTCCTCTTGTACACATCTTAGAAAGCTGCAACTCATAATAGGAGCTTGTTTTCAAAATAGGGCTTAAATCTCTTGACTCAAGATCATCAAGAGCTTCTTTCTGATGCTTCTTTTGTAGAACTAATTCATACATGTAAAAAAACTCTTTCAAAGAAGTTTGTTGATACACATAACCCTCAAAAAAAGGGCTCATGGACTCACCCTTTTCAAAGTTGGACATTCCAGCAAAGAATGTGTCTTTCGAATGTACTGGAGCCCATCGCTCTCGATCTTCATACAGAAGTTGAAGCCACTCATGTTCTCTCATTCCGAAGTGCTGGATCATGTCTTCCCAAGCCATTTCAAATTCATCCACTTTTAAAGAATCATACACCATCCTCCTAAATTCGTTCTGAAATGCATCGTATTCCTGCAACTCTCCCAAATTGTCAAGAATGCTCTGCATGACATGTGGCAAACAAAATCGATGGTGAGCCCTGGGGAACACCTCTGCAATTGCACTTTGCATGATCCTGCACTGGTTTGTTAAGATAGTTTGTGGAGGTCGACCAGACATGCACGTCAGCCATGCCCTAAAAAACCAAATATATGTTTCTAATGTCTCGTCTGCAAGCAAACCACAACCCAACAGAACAGACTCCCCATGGTGATTCACACCAACAAATGAAAAGAGTGGAATATCATAATTGTTTGACAAGCATGTTGTGTCAAATGCAACCACATCGCCAAAATAACCGTATGCAGCCCTAGACCTAGAATTAATCCAAAATACATTCCTCAAATTCCCTTCATCATTGATATCCATCACATAGAAAAAATTTGGATCGGTTAACTGAACCCTACAGAAGTAATCATAAATGACTTGTGCATCTCCCGTTTTAAGCCTCAAGCGCTTGGAACGATCAACATGGTTGTTAGGTTCTCCTTCGTTGGAATTAGAGCTTCCATAACCAATTGCATCTACCACAGGTGTTCGATACAACTTGATTGTCCGCACTTCAACATCAACAGGTGGCTCCAACTTCCTTTTATCACCAGTCACCATCTTCTTGTGTGACTTGGAGTTTTGTGCTCTTTCAGGATCAAATGAATGGTTGTGCTCAAGCTTGACTTCATCAACCCTCCACCTGTTAGATTCCACTAACCTCAACCTTATCATTGCTAGACAACCTGTTCTAGTTTCTTTCCTGCGACTGTTTGCTTCTTTTATTGTTTTGAAACCCTCACAGTTGCAACAGAGTACTGCACCGCGCTTTTCTTTGCTGTTGCGTTTTGTCCAAGAAGATTTCACTCTGATAGCAAACCCAAGTTCTTTGGCATAGCAATTGTAAAAATTGTAAGCATCATCATATGATTCAAACTCCATCCCCACAACTGGTGGTGGATAGTCCTTTCTCTCAGATATGCCATTTTGACCATCAACTATGGCTGTATCATCCCTGTCAGTTTCAAGGTCGTTGCCTTCAATCTCAAACAATTGCTCGCACTCATTCTCAAAATCATTACCTTCATGATCATTGTCTTCAGTCTCAAACAACTGCTCAGTTTCATGCTCATTCTCATGGTCAATATCATTCTCAAGCAGTTGCTTGCTGTTTTGAGAACCATCTTCTATCTGGTATAAGAAACAAGCCATCACTCAATGCTGCTTCAAAAGATAACATCTATAAAACAGAGAAAACAACATCAATCTTGTTCTGTATATTGTTAATCTTTCAGATTGACCTTGTTCAAATTTCTATCATATTTCAATTCTCTTAACCTTTTGTATTCATATCCAACGTGTAGAATAGTGGCAATATATTTCAATTCATATCACTGATTTAGATGAAGTACAAAGATATTTAAAAAAATTATGTAGATACAATTAAAGCTCCAGGAATGATGCAGCTAAGATGGGTTCATTACGGGCCAACAAGTCAAACATGACCCTCTCCATCATTGATATATCATCCAATATCTGGGATATAAATGGAAAGACTTTCATCTCTTCCGTCCATAATGCTATTAATTGTGTAAGCTGAAACTCGTTATTCACTATTATTCTATATTTGCCAACAGTCAGTTCCAGCCAACCTCAACTCTAACTTGTCGAGGCTCTGATACTTCAAAAAAATAGTGAGTTTGAGATAAATCCTATCAGTTAAGAAATTACAAGGTTCTTTGATGGCAAAAGTTGCTTCAAGGATTCTACTCGCGTGTATCATCACTGGGAACGCAGCTACCTACCATATAAAAAATTTCCACATTGTAATAACATCCTAGGAACCGAGATGTGTTTCCGTACTATTTTTATTTGCAGATGACATCTTACTAAGCAGTGATAGTACCACTGCACTTAACCACAAACATATCTTGTCACTGGGAATGCGTCTAACTACCATATAAAAAACTTCCCCATTGTAATAATATCCTAGGAAATTTACTCAAAAAATATATATCCTAGGAAACAAGACGTGTTTCCGTAGTACTTTTATTTGCAGATGACATCTTACTAAATAGTGAAAGTACCACTGCACTTTACCACAAACATGTCTCATCTCAGCATTAGTCTAATATGAATATATTTCAACATAGAAATCTTGTAGCACTATACTGATTGCATTCTCTTTCACATACCGATATTACAGAAGAATACACTTCAATTGTAAACTAGACTACATTGACTTTATGTTTGCATAAAGCATTGTTTAGAACTACAAGATTTCAGAGATTACTTGGTAATTCTCAAATTAAATTCTAGCCAACATAGTTATGTACCCAAGATCATTCACAACTATCTTTGCTGCACAAGACCAAACCATCTGAGTCATAATTAGCATCCCCAACAAACAAAAAAAACTCCATAGATGCCATATGTAGAATTTCACTCGAGTGAGCTAATTAAACTAACTCCTGGGATATATTTGAGAAGTAAATTCAAAACCTAAATTTAGCAGTAAAGACTAAAGAGAACTCGGTGTAATAGTCTCAAGTTGCCTATCAATTCAAAAGTGTGTAAAAGTTTTGTGTTGGGGGGTGGGGAGGCGGGGGACCTGTGAAGAGAAAAATGAAACCAAGGTCCAGATTGACTTTGGGCGGGGAGATACTAATCACACACGAGACAGCACTGAATCAAAAAAGAACATGGCGGAATTGGAGGATATGAGTGGAGTGCTTACGGTGGTTCCGATGTTCACTTTCGGTGATAAGGCGTCGGTGGCCGGAGAAAACGAACCATCGTCGGTCATGGTTGACGGAGAGGGTCACACGCGTTGTGTCAAAGTATGAGAGGTTAGTTTTGCCCTAAGGCTTCTCTCTGGCCTCGGTTTTTTTTTTTTTTTTTTTTTAAAGACGGGCTTTGTTTGAGGTCCTTGCGGTTTGGCGAAACTATGTTTTGAGTTAAATTTTGGATAGTTTTAAAAAATACTTGGAAATGCAGGGGTTCAAGGAAATATATTAATCCATATAAATCCTGAATTAGCTCTTGATTTAGATTTTGAGGGATCGGGCCGGTCGGACGGTTCCAGCGTCAAAAGCAATCTAACGATATTTAGGTTATTTTTTTAATGATAAACACAATAAAAAATAAAATGAAGAAAACATAAAAAAAAACATAAAAAATAAATAAAATAGAAATAGATTTTAAGAAGATTCGACCTTGGGCTGAAGTCTGCTGCCTCCGATGGCGGTGGGCGACACCGTCCACCCCATCGGGACCGGCGGTTTTTGGTGAGCTCACCCATTCGACGGCGGGTAGGACCCATTTTGAGTTTAAGCTTCCGTGGAGCACACCGGAGTTCGCTGTCGAACGGATGAGCTCGTCGGAATCCGCCGATCCCAATGGAGTGGGCGATGTCACCCACCGCGACTAGAGAGGGAGTCTAAGAGATTTATTGGAGGGACCGACCCCCATTGAAGTTGTAAATTTAAGAAAACAGTCTTTCAGTTTAAATCCCACAGTGACACATAAGAAATTTCATAAGTATACCACGACTCACTCGAACAGATTCTTACTAAGACTCCCTTTTCATTCGTAACCCAAACTCCCCTCTTCGGCTTCATCCTGCTTTGGGATTTTTTTTTTTTTTTTCCATCTTTCCTGCACTATCTGGATGGTTGTCCAAGCTTAAGAACTCATTTAGGTTTAAGTCATCTTAATTCAAGTTGTGGTTGAGTTTGGTTCCTAAGCTGTCTGGGTTATCCAATAGTTTCACATCATCAATATAGCCGATGATAGCATTGAAGAAAGATAGACTGTTTGGCCATTTGATTTCGTTTTAGTGCTCTCCCACCATATCTTCCATATGGGTTTCAGATGAATGATGTAGAAGAAATATGTGGGTCTCTTTTGGCTTGTAGAAATCCAAGTCTGGCCAAATTTGAAAAATCGGGTACATCAATTAACGAGATTGCTTCACTATTTTAAAGTCAGGTTTATAACTTTTTTACTAATGTTCGGAATGAGGAAGTCTTCTACAAGGAGGAGGGCGATGGACAAAGAATACATGAGATTCAATGTGGCCAAGTTAAGTTATTTTTGTTATAAAAATTGGTGTGGCTACTTATAATTGGAGAACTGTTTTTTAACTTTACAAGCCGGCCCGGTCTACAACATCACCTTTAAAGGAAAACTCAACTATTGATTATAAAAGATTCTTCCTACAAAATTGAACTTCTTGAAAAGAAAGATGGTGAGGGATGCATTATGTCCAATATTTTAAGGGGAGAGGAGTCTATTTACCATGTTCTATGGTTATGTCCTACATGAAGTGATGTGTGGGTTGAGAAAAAAAGTGGAGTGCAAAAATGGATTTGTGATGGTGTATTGTTCATGCAACTATGGGAGGATCTGCAGCAGAAGCTTACTCAATAGAAATTGGAAAAGGTAGTAGTAACTTTTGCAAGTATATGAGTAAGAAATGTGATAAGATTGTGAGGTGGGAGAAACCAAAAAGGGGACGGTATAAACTTAATATTGAAGGCTGCTCGTTGGGAAATCCAGATGCATCAAGCGTGGGAGGAGTCATAAGGGATCATGCTGGCGATTTGAGGTTGGGCTTTCTATTGGTTGTTGTTCTAATACTCATGCAGAGGTTATAGGCTTGCTGTACGACTTGCGGCATGCTTGGAGTATGAGTTTTGATACTATTGAGGTGGAGATGGATTTTAGTCTGATTATTAATTGGATTGTGAATAGGAGGTGTGGCTTGTGGTACCTAGATGACTTCTGAGAAGAGATCATGAGGAATTTTAATGAGATACACTTCACTTGTAGACATATTTATAGGAGAATGCAATGCAGTTGCGGTTAGCTTGGCGAAGATTGGTGCTAAAGGGAGTAATTTGAAGCTAACACGGCCATCTAGAGACTTTTTAAGACTTGATAAGGAAGACTTCACATATTTGAGAAGAAAGTAAGTGTAGGTTGTTTTACAATGTCTATTATATGTTTTTTTTTTTTTTAGAAATATGGTCTTAAATAAGGTTTTATAAGGTTTTGTATTTGTCATTTAGGATTTGTTTATAGTATTTGTGTTTTCTTTTTGAGCAATGCTGGGGAGTAGCCACACTTAGGGCACTCCCCCTCACATGAACAGTGTCATGCACTGTTCATGACACTGTTCATGTGAGGGGGAGTGCACTAAGTGTGACTTCTCTCCCTCATTTTTCTTTCTTTTTTGATGCTTGGGTTTGATCCTTTACTTATTTGTAACTTTCATGTGTCAATTATAACCACATACTCATCAAGATTAATGCTAGGGTCACATATGGCAGGTCTCGGTTGGGATTCCACCTAGTTATAATTTTTTTTTGTTTATATATATATTTTTTATTACTTTTAAATATTTTTAAAAAATTAAAAAAATCATAACACTAATAAAATATATATTTTTAATCATCATATAAAAAAATTAAAAAAATAATAATAATCTTACAGTTTAAAATAGTCGAAATTTCCGTTTATAAGAATAGAATTACTCATTCATCAATTAAAAGTGAGACTTTTTTAATAAGAGTTCTGGTAGGTACAGGCGGTTTCGCGCACCAACCGCGTACCAATTGCTGAGATGGAATGTTTTGCAAGATGCCATTAAAAAAAATAAAAAATCTTCTTAAGGCGACTCAATCTTTAGATCCCTTCTCCCCCAAATCTCTTCCTCAACTCTCGGCCGGTCTCGTCTGCATCGACGGTCTCAACTCTCAAGTACTCCGTCCCCATTATTATTATTAATTCCAATTATCGTCATTCATCTTTCTCTATCTTCTACTTTCTTTCTTTGTTTTATCGTATAAATGTAGCGATTGTTATGTGGAAAACTCCAGCCCTTCTCAGATCCCTCTACTCCCTTCGGCGAACCGCGTGAACTCCATCGGCATCGTCTTTGGTTGGTAAGCTCGGATTCTCTTTTTAAATCTCTGGTTGGCAAACTCTGCACTCCACAGGCATGGTTGAGATTATAAAGTTTTGGTTTTCTTGGATGAGCTTTGCTGACATTGTTGGTTCTGGGTTAGAAGCGGGTGAATTTGGTTATGGGTTTTGGTATATGCACATAATTTGTGGGGATTGCTCATTTTTCATCTAAACTTGGAGGCTTCGTTTAGATACTCTACAACCTCTATCATTTAATTGGAATGTCTGGAAGTTGGGGGTATCAGATAAACCAACCAATCCATTATGATACAACTAGAAACCCAAATCATCAAGGTTAGATGGGGAAAAAAAGTACTCAAGGCCCACAATCGCAATGCTAGTGTTGCAGATTAAAACAACCAACATTCAATGTGTAATTGCAGCTTTGCTCAGATTCTCTAAAATCATGGTTTTTTCTTTTTTTATTCTATATATATAAAAATAATTAGTCAAATATTCAGTACTTCCCTCGTATCTGCATGTAGCTTCTTTATGCAGCATTTAAAACTTAACTACATTGGCTGGGTTTTGTTGCTTAATGTGTTTGTTACATTGATTGTCAAGAGAAAGAAACAAATCAAAATTTGGTAACTTTTCTATTTTGTTTTGTCCCCTAATGATTTCCATTATTCAATTATCATAAGCTCTCATTGATAAACATGGCATAGACATAGACACAATTCAGCAACTCTGAAATGCTTGACTATTTGCAACTGTCATGAGAGAGAAAGAGCATGCTGAGCAATTGACTGTGAAATGCTTGATTATTTGCAGGGCTTGCACTTTACATCAGCTAATTGCTCTTTGTCAACGGAGTCCACTTCTTTCCATTTCAACCCACAATCCTTATTTCTCCATTCATTGTTTTGTACAATTAGCATATATTTGACAGATTATAGTTTACATGTATAGGGCTAGAATCATGAGGGAACTTATTTGCTTTCCATGTATATCATTCTTGTAAAGTCTATATATAATATACAGAACCCAATGCCAAATTTTTTATTGAAAACCTCTTTATTGACACTTTGCATCAGGAAAATACGAAGTTTTTTTTTTTTTTTTTGCTTTTTTGTTTGTTATTGGCCAAAGCAGATGAATTAATGAAAATCTAATCCATATATGACACAATTGCTTCTCTGTTTTTCTGCATTAATAATGAACAAGCCGAATATGGGATTTGGACAACACTTTGGGCACTTGCAAGATTGAGCATTTATGGAAATAGTTGCAGCCAAATAGATACCGTGGGAGCAGTTTTGTCTTTGTTGCTGCAATCTGGTTACACTCAAGTTATAAAAGTCAATACTTTGTTGTGGTTTTAGTTTGGAAAATGAACTTATAGATACAACTTTCCATTGTTGCGGGTTGAGTTGTTCTGGTTGAGTCTGGTCACTAGTTGTATGTAGAGTTGGTTTCTGGCCAAACTTTTGTGATTAGTATTTACCATCTGGTCTTTATATTATTAACTTAGTTTATGAAAGATGTGCATGCAATTCATCACAGCGCAATAATTTATAAGGTTTCGACCTCCCTATAAATGACAAAAAAAAAAATCAAAGAAAGTTCTCGTACAGGACAAATAGTGGAATGAAAAGAGAAAAATAAATGCTCATTATCATTGATTCATTAGATTTGACAGAATTTAGAATGAAAAAGAGGTTCCATTCCAGAAATTTTTTCCCTACCTTGACCCGTTTACATGGTTTTTTCATGGCTTACCGTATACAACGTTCGCATTGAAAGATAAGGAGAAAGAAATATATTGAAATGGTGCGTTTCGTTAAAGGAGTCAGCCGCTTGTTTTTTCTTCTTCTTTCGTCTCCCACCCATTCTGCACGCACCATTTCATTAAGGAAAATTCTGTCTACAAGCGTTTATGTGCAACCACTGTGTACCCATCCGCTGTGGCAAGTCAAAAGTTAGCTTCAATTAATGAAACGACACAGATGAAGTTGATCAGGCAGCAGCAAAATCGTTCTAGCGGGATTTCGAAATTTTAAATCCCTAACTCTTTCGTATCCTTCCTCTCCCTTCCCCTTCTCCTTCTCCTTCCCCTTCCCCTTCCCCTTCCTCTTCCCCTTCCCTTCCTCTTCCCTCGTCTTCGGCGTCTATATTTTAGATTTCTCTGCGTTCATTTTCGAGATCGCAAATTATACTCTCATTTGATTTGAGAACTGCGAACTCGAAGACCCATCCAGTTCGTCGGACGCACCTCTAGGACTTTTCCCATTCTAAAGTAGGAGTTAGTAAAGTCATCATTTTTATTGAAATAAAGAAATAACAAATTTTTTATGGGTTTCATGGAGGAGGAAGGGTTATGGTGAAATGTTTGTTTTTCAGGCAATGGTGAAGAAATCACGCCATGTGCCGTGTAGCCTGAAAACTTTCTTGGATCATCTCAAGAATACTAATTAGTGATTTCCATTGGTTTCTTGACATATTTATGGAACTTGATGATTCAGAGATTGATGCGATATTTGATGTACGTAATGAATCATCATTAATGTTTGACGGAGAAAATGCTTTGTCATTGATCATGCGGGTTCGACGGATTAATCTCCAAGATTTTTCATTTTAAAATGTCAATCTTGCAAACAATGAGAATAAATAAAGAGCTTGTCTGTGTATTTTGCAAGAGCAAATCATTGTACTTTTTATTGATGGTTTAAGAAATGTGAGATTATGTAATGTGCGAAGTAGCGAGAGATGGAAATAGATTCAAACTAGTGCAGATGAAGTGGCGAGAGATGGAGAGAGAGATTCAATATGCAGCAAATAGAGAAGATGAAGATGGAGTTTTGTGAATTCGCGGGTAGATGAAGTTTTTAGATTTCTACATTTTTCTTTCATTATTCCTCTTTCTTTCTTTTTTCTTTTTTATAATATAATATAACATCTAACAATACTCGTCCATGTTAGCATGGGTACCCATTGGTTCCCCAATACCGCTTGTATGTAGCATTCCCCTTTCATGAAAGAGTCTGCCTCGTCATCTTCGAGCGCAATGGGTGCGCAAGCTCGCTTAGATGTAGGCTTTTCCTTTTAATAAAATTTGAGTATCATCCTCATTTTTTTTTTTTTTTTAAGCATATGATCAAGAAGGAACGAGGTAGTTTTTGAAGGTATATTTGTCTGTCCAGGATAGGTAATTCACTAAGCATTAGTGCTATTGAAAACCTCTCAAGAAGCTGAGTTAGTAGAGGTGGTACATCGTACAACAAAAAAACTCAAATGGAAGGCAAAGAGCTTGTTAAGTGGTCAGCACCCGAGTGAATGCTACAAAATTAAATTTGATGTAACTATAAGCAAGTATGAGAAGAGGATGAGGATATGGGTGGTGGCAAGGAATCATGAAGAAGAAGTCATGTTCCCTCTATGCATTGCCCAAAATTATGTTGTATCTCTTGAGTTGGTAGGAATTAAAGCCTTTTGAAAGGCCATTGAGACAACAAATGTGCTTAATCTTCAAAGATGGTTTTTGAATGGGAAGCTCAAAGGAGGATTAATGCAGTAAAAAACAAAGCTTCTACAAGCAATTGGCCGAAGCAGCAAGTGGAAGAAATGCAAGACCTCCTTGCCCACGTACCAGATTGGTTCACTAATTTTATCTATATGGAAGATAATAGTGTTGCACACAATTGGCTAAGAGAGCATTACAAATAGATGAATAATCCTATTGGATTGAAGAGGTTTCAGGTGAAGAAATGTCTACTATTGAGATAGACAAACTTTGTACTAAGTTATGCTCAGATTCTTTAAGCTGCGTTTGATTACTTAATTGTATTGAGTGCAGTTCATTTTAAACTGCTTCGAATATCCAAACATTCTAATTGAGCTTTTATATTGAGAATTAGAGGAGGGCTTGAAACTACAAGTGCTCGAATTCGAGTATCACATTGTTGTAGTTGGATACCAAAGCCCGGAGACAACTAGGAGTCGATAATGCCAAAACTAAAATCGAGATTAAGAGCAGTCCCAATAGACTCTTTAAAATAGTACTTTTTGTAAAATATAACTAAAGTATAACTCAAACCATCAAATTGCTACTCCAATGGAGCCTTTAAAAAAAAAAAAAAAATTACATTCATCTACAGGGATTACGCTACATGTAGCGCAACCCTGTTCGTGAATGTAATTATTTTATTCATTTTTATTATTAGCTACAGTCGTCCGAAAGAGTCAGCCACCGTTGTCTTCAACGTTTGACTCACCACTGGTCATCATGTGCGACACTGCTGGCGTCACCGGTATCGTCTCACGCTGGTGACCATTCCCCAGCAATTGCAGCTCCGATGACTTACTATTTATTGCACACGAGCCGATCGAAATAAGAAAATGAGTTTCAGCATCACCAACATCGTTCGACCCACTGCCGGCCATTATGTGCTACACCGTCGGCATCACCGGCATCGCCTCACTCCAGCGACCCTCCCCTGAAGATTCCATCTCTAGCAGTTGAGCCGTCGTCTCCCACTCCGCTCTTCCAGATCCGGCGACGTTATTTTAGTAAAACGACAACGTATTAAATTATTTTCCTTCTACAAATAATTTTTTAATTTGTAAAATAAATTTAATTAAAATAAAATATGAATATTTTAAAAAATGTAGAAAAAAAATAAAGATGCTGATAGATAGTAAAATGTAAAAGTGAATAGCTAAAATGAAAAAAAGTAGGTTTTTGATAGTTAAATTTAAAGGAATTTTAGAGTGTCCATTAGGAGTGCTCTAAGAGCAATTTCTTGAAGGCAAAACTTTTACAAAGGTGAAGAAAGGGAAAGATAGCCAACAACCATTTTTCAGGACTGTTCATGTGAGGAGAGTAAGTGTGGATACTCCCATCATTTCCTTTTTTGTATAGGTGTTTATTGTGTTTCTGTGTGATGAGATACAATGAATTTATTGTGTTTTTTCCTATGTGGCAACTGATCAATGGAAGGTTGTTATTCTCAGTTAAACAACTCGTCTGGCCAGTTGCATCTCTCTTTTTTCATATCCTCTGCAATGAACGGTAGTGGGTTTCACAAGTTTTATAACTATTTATAAATAATCTAAATTCATCCTAATATTTAAATATATTTTAAACTTATTTAAGTGAGTCTCACAAAATTTACTCAATCATTTCAACTCATTACTATTTATAAAGAATAAGGATGAAACTAAGATGTAATATTTGGGGAATGATCGACAAAATATGTGATTTATATGTCTATAAATCATTTTATAAAATAATTTTTCTTAAGATTTTTATAGTTTTCTAGAGACAATTTCAATAAATATTTTAAAATTTGAGATGATAATTTCAGTAAAAAAAAAAAAAATTATATTAGGTTAATTTTATAAAAACTATGTAATAAAATAAAATTTTAAAAAATTTTGAGAGGTGGTAGCTCCCCAATGGATCATGGAGGGAGGTCCATTTCTGATAAAGAAGTCAGATCAACTTGACATAACTTGACATCTAAATGCAGTATATTAAGGAAATTGAGGTTGTTGTTTGTTTAAATAAAAAAACCTATTGATTCTAAAAGAAACACTTGCCAAGAAAATAAAATAAAAAAAAAAAGAAAAGAAAATTTACTTCAACTGCATAAGTTTTGTATAATCTTTTTTTAAAATATTAGGAGAAGAGAAATATGTGATCTAAAAAAATTAATTCTTTAATAGATCTCATTTTTTTAAAGGGAAGGTACATAATTTATATATTAGAAGACTGTATTTATTATTATTCATAAATAAATATATTAATATAAAATAATACTAATGATTATTTGAAACTTACCACTCAAATGATCTTGCAATTTATTACAAAATTAAATAAATAACGCAAAAGTGGTAAAAAAATAAGATTTCAAATTTTTTTTTTTTTTAATAAATTAGGGAGCACCACGTCAGATATGAGCGGTAGCTTGAGATGCCCAATAGCAATACTCAAAAATATATTAACAAAATAAAGAGAGAAGTTGAAGGGAAAAGAAAAGAAAAAAGAAAAAGGTAAAATTGTAAGACATAGTGCCCAGCATTTCTCAGCCACGAGAATATTCAATATTGAAAATGGTAGCATAATTAGCGTTGCCAACGTTTTCTGATCCACCATCCACGAGAAGATGCAATAGGAGCTGGTGGCTGGTGCGCTATAGCCTATAACGTTTCCAGCTCTCTCTCTCTTTAGCACCCAATATGGCTTGGACACTCCTCTCTTCCCCTCTCAACCTCCCACTCTCTCACTCCGCCATCATTGCCAAGACCAGCTCCGACAGACTGTGGAGCAGCACTGGAAGAAGTAGAGCAACGCCACCACCAACAAGAAGAGCTATCCGAGCCAATGCTGCAAAGCAAGACCAGGCTGAAGGCAATGACAAAGATGAAGACACGCAAGCTTTCAATCCCTTTGGCTTTGTAACGGACAACCCATCTAGCCGTAGTGCCATCCAGCTCCCGGAGAGCCCTGCTGAGGACGGCAACGTCGGACAAATGATTTATGTAAGTTCAATGAGCTGGCGATGTCAGTTCAAATTTGTTATCATCCATTATTCATTTGGTTTGAGAGAGTATGTTCGTTGAGTTCATCGAGTTTTATACTCTTTTCCAAGCTCTTATCAGTTAGCAAATTCTTTAAGTTGAGGACTTTGTGGGAGGCCGCCTCAAGCTTAGACAATTTTAATTATGTTAAGTGATCTATTTCTTGGATCATCTGAAATTCATTCTAGAAATACCTTTTCAAATTTCAATGAAAATTCCCAAAATTTAGAACGGTTTAGTCATGGAATATGGTTTGTTTTTTCGACCTTATTTTGGGTTTCCATCAGATCAATATTCTAATCAGTAATTGTATACGGTACTCCCAATAATATTAGCTTCTTAGTAAAGAAATGGCTAATCCAGATTGACTGCTCATTCGCTTTATTATCTACCCGTTCTATGATTTGTCATTTGTTGAATGTTCTTAATACATGCTATATTCATTACTATCTTGCAACTTTATTTTTTTCCAATTTTAGAGGATAGAAGACAAGGGAAGGGAATATGGCTCATCCATCAAGTCTGGGAAGTTTAGATGGTTTGTCAGGGAAACTGGTAAAATTATCTGCAGCTGCATTAATTCCCTTTTCTTTTCAACATAGAATTTTGAAAAGTTTATCCTATCCTTGCAGGACTGACTAAGGGCAGACGTGGAACAATCGTCTTCCTTCATGGGGCTCCAACGCAATCTTTCAGCTATCGAGTCGTCATGTCTCAGGTCGCCTCGCCAAATTTTGTTGTTGATGATAAACATACTTTCACTTCTTATCAGATTACCTACTATGACTTTCCTGCTTCTCCCAGAAACATTGGGATTTAAAAAATTCTCGTCTAAAGAAAGGATTTAAGTCTAATGCATCCCTATGATTTGGAACTTGGCCTGCCAGCTTGTCAAAAGCTGGTATACTAATAGCCAGATACCTGTAATCTGGCCTACATTTTTCTTTGCTTGGTTTACTTTCATTGTTGCTTTATATCAGCAATAAAAGAAATCATATAGAGGTCATCCACACTTCATTTTTCCGGCCATCTACATGCCTTTGTATGTCTCAATTGACCATTTCTCAAAATGTCATTTTTCCGTCCTTACACTTGGCCCATTAATTTGTTGTGATTGTGCTTCTCTCAGCTGTCCTCAACTGAACTGATCGTGTATTGCTTTAAGAGCATATACAGTATTCTAGCTATTATTTAATCAAATTTTGGTTAGTCTATTTTTTATTATACTAAATAACAGAGTCAACAAATCAATAATTATTTTATTAAAATATTATTTTCTAACTTTTTATTTATTTTAATTCTAATTGTAATTTAAATATTAATTTATTATTATAAAATACACATTAATTTTCTAACATTCAAATTATTCCTAATAGATAAAAATTTTTAACAATCATACTTTTTAATAGTTATATTTTCTAAGAATGAACATTTAAATATATCTAAAAGTCTACAGTTGAGAAGGTAAAAATAATGAACATTAACTATTACTAAGAATGAAAAATATTGCATATGAAAGAACAAGAAAAGAGAACTAATATGAGTAGGATGTTGCAACAATTTTGGATATGGATATGTCTTCGAGATGAAAATAAAAATAAACAATAGATGAATAATCTCAAAAAATAATTTGGCTAGTTTAAATAACTAGTTATATTTAGAAAATCAGGAGAAAAAAAGTTAAATCTATTATAGATTAATCGTTGAGCCTGCAGCTTATTTTTAGTATATTTTAGCTATTATTTAGTTAAATAATAAATTTAGCTAATCTGAATGCTGAGATATTTATCTTTGCTTTCATCCTGCATAGATGTCAGATTTTGGGTTCCGCTGTATCGCACCTGATTGGATTGGATTTGGGTTCAGTGACAAGCCACAGCCGGGATATGGTTTTGATTACACAGGTTTAAATATTTTGTCAATAAAACATTTATATCATATTTTCTTCTTCAATAAGCTCATATTTCTAAGTGTGGATGTTTCCACTTTACAGAAAAGGAGTTCCATGAGGAATTTGACAGATTACTTGATGTGCTGGGGGTCGAATCTCCTTTCTTTCTCGTTGTTCAGGTTTGAACATACTTGTGGGGGAAAAACTATAAGATTGTTGTTTGTGATAAAACTTTCCAAAATCCTTCAACAGAATTGACTATATTACCTTATTTTGTTCGACAACTTCCAAGGCATCCTAAATTTGCAATGGGATATGCACGTTGGAAAGAGTTAAGTAAAAGAATAATCATGTTAGAACTATATTAACGCTGAAGTTTGCAGTTGCACTTGTTTTGTGTCTGACGTGTCCTCCTCTTACTTCCCCCGTGCAGGGGTTTCTTGTAGGTTCATACGGGTTGACTTGGGCCTTGAAAAACCCAAGCAAGATAACGAAGCTCGCAATTTTGAACAGTCCACTGACAGTTTCATCTCCCATTCCTGGACTGTTTCAGAAACTAAGGTTCAGTAATATGACCCATTAGTGGATTACTTATATTTCACTCATAATCTTGCTGAAAGAATTATTAATTGATGAATGGCTTATATTTGATAATAATCTTGCAGCTTGTATGTTGTTCAGCCAAAATTGAGGCTACACTCAAAACACTGACCTTACAAAGGCTTTAATGCTTTACTGCCAATGAGATTTGATAATAATCTTGCAGCTCATATGTTGTTCAGCCAACATTGAGGCTACATGCAAAATACTGACCATACAATGGATTTAGTGCTTTACTGCTAACTCTAAAAATTGCATCCTTTATTTGTTTTTTTTTTTATCATATTACTAGGGGGACACCACTTAAGTTCGTTTTCTGTCCTTTAACTCCATATTTTCCCATTGCTTTTGGTACTCTTCCGGTGGCATATTCCATATATGCAAGGTTTTAACAACTGGTTATGCTAGTGTTTGATGATTTATGAATGCCATGCTTGGGTAAAATGTTGTTTTTATGATGTAATGTTATAGACTACTGCCGAATAATAAAAAGAGTAACTTGATAAGTTATAAGCCTTAAAAGTCATGAGAATTTTTATGTTCTCATTATCATTTTCTTGCTTCTTTCTAGAATTCCTCTCTTTGGTGAATTTACATGCCAGAATGCGATTATGGCGGAGCGCTTTATTGAAGCAGGTAGCCCGTATGTATCCAAAGTATTCTCCCTCTTTGGTACTACTTTATACTTAACCTTTGATTGCAGTCAGTAGCATCTTCTGTCTCATGTATGTTATGTCTTTTAATATTAGAGCTTCGTGAAGCTTTTGGTCAATTCGTCTGGTATTGCCATTTTGAATTTCTGAGCTGGTGTATTTGAGCCAGGTTACTGATCTGGAATATAGACCACTAATGTTTATATTTTGTAGTTATGTTAAATGATTCCTTGTTTAAGGTGGGAACAATTCCATTTATTAGTAAAATTGAAACAGTACTTCTTATCACTTAAATACTGAAAAGGTTGTTAAGTAGTAAAGGAACAAACTAAATTTTTCTGGGAACAGGAGCATTTCATTCCTTTATTAGATATCCTGTCAAGATTTTAAGGAAATGCTAATAATCTTCAAGTAAAGCTAATTGTATATATGGGCCAGAGGTGCAGTGGAAACAGTTTCCCTAATTCTTACATTGTAGCATAACAACTACTCTTGATGCATGCATTGCTCTAACAAAAGAATCTATGCTCTTGCCAGTTATGTCTTGAAGCTGGAAAAGGCTGAAGTGTATCGATTACCATATTTGGCAAGTGGTGGACCTGGATTTGGTATGTAATTCATCTCTGCTTTTGACTGCTTTTGACAATTTTTGGACCGGAAAATTCTGGGTATTTAAGTTTTCTGTGTTGGTGTTTCAGCTCTTCTTGAAGCTGCAAGAAAGATTAATTTCACAGATACCTTAAGCCAAATAGCATCTGGCTTTGCATCTGAAAGGTACAATGCTCTTGGGGAATTGAAGATCTTGACATGTTTCTTCTTTACATGCTTATGGCACAGGTTCTTATGGTTTCGCATAGAAGTTGTATACATTCTGTCATCTTAATCTTAGAAGTCCAAATCAAGATCCAGAACATTATACACTGGACATAAATAAATAGTTTTTAATGCCTAACCAGATTAAAAACTAGTTGATATGGTGTGTTAAAAACTATACTGCAGTTTCAGCTTTTAATTATTTTATGCATCTTATGCGGTAGAAAGCTACCAAATTCATCATCATTGCAAAATCCAAAACATTATTCCTCATTTTCAAGAATCATTGACAATAAGCATGCTGCTGGTTTCAAAATGGGGATAGCATCTTTTTCCCCCCACCAGGTTCCTGTAGTATTTTTCTTCAGGGTTTGAAAAGGTGTAAAATGGTCATAGCAAGAGTACACATAGATAATTGCCTTAAAAAAATGATGGATAAAAGTAAGTAAAGTATAAGATAGAATCAAAACCCTGAAGTGTGGAGCATCAATAAAACCCAAAATGAATTCAAAAGAAGCTAGCAGAGGAAAAATGAAAACCCAAGAAAATGAAGTACTTAGAAATCACATCCTTATAGCTTACCCTTACCCGTAAACACAGGCTTCTTCCTTTGTGGTCAATGCTCCATATAGAGCAAGAAGAAACTGCTCCAAATGGATTAAACCCCCCAGCCTCCAAGCTCAAGTGCCTGTGTCTTCCAGCTGCCTTTTTGTTTGTCTGTATGCTCACTAGTCTTGGATTCTAGTTCCTAATTTATGTTTGAGTTGCACTAGAGGTTCAATGTGCCATTCGTTGTGCAATTCTAGAACTCAACCTTATATGGGTATTTTGATGGTGAAAATATCCAAGTTTTTCCATCCCCTTCATGAAGTTTGATGGCTTTTCATTTGAAGATTAGTTAATGTGTCTCAAAGTTTTCACTTCTTTACTTGACTCTACACACCTTGAGGTGTGCACCATACTTTGCAAGGGCTTGTGTTTAATAGAACATGGGTTTGACTACAATGAGACTATGAGTAGCGTGTCAACTCAGCAAACTGAAGGCAAGAATGATCTAGGGAATCTAAATCCATGTTATGATACCCATGGCCATATGCAACATGCACAGGTGGTTTTCCTATCAAACTGACAAATGTCAATTCTTCCAAAGTTTAAGAGGGATGTTTTCGTGCGTTTATCAATTACATGTATTAACCATTGTTCATTCGACTAAGATACTGTTCAACAGTCTGCCAATAAAGTATGATTAGTGGATTTTTGGCCTTACAGATGGGATAAGCCGGTACTTCTTGTGTGGGGGATATCAGACAAGTATTTGCCTCAATCTCTGGCAGAAGAGTTTCAGAAAGGAAATCCCAATAACATCAAGCTGAAGTTAATAGATGGTGCTGGTCATATGCCACAGGAGGATTGGTGAGTCACTATTATACAGCATTCATGTGCAGTTCAACTTCTTCTTCGAAAAGTTGACCTTTATCTTATTTTGACAGGCCCGAGAAAGTTGCCGATGCTCTGAAAGTATTTTTTTGAATCCAGCGCATGGATCAAAACCATAACCCAAAGATTAGCCTCTAGCAATTGTTAATATCCAAATGTAGTTAAATGTACTGCCATTTGTTTGAAGGTAAGACAAGCTTCTCCCCTGTAAAAATGTCTCGCTCTGTAGTTCTTGTCCTTCCTATAATTTTTTATTTACTTTTAAATGAAAACGATGTTGTAGACAAAACAATTTTGTCACCAAGATAATTCTCAAACTAAGAGCCCACAAGGCTCCAAGATACATTGAGTAAAGGTCCAAGACGGGCCAAAAATAGTCCACTCCGTTTGATGGCCTAATTCTTGCTCAATGGACCAACCGAAGCAAAAATGGCCTCAAGTCTATGGTTAGCTTCCGTCTGCCAATCCGTCGGTTTAAACAAAGGCGTTTCGGTTGACCATCATTTGATCTTGTTATAAATAAGAAATTTTATTTGCAGGCCAAGTGGAGGACTGCATGTACAGACCTATTGATGTATATGAATAAAAAGAAGGAAATCATCATTTTGAAAAAGTTATTATTATAATATATATATATATATTTTTAAATAGATGATTGTACAGACCTACGTGAGTATTCTTCATTTTGCGGGAATTAAAAGCATTTCGCCAATTATTTATTTTTGTAAAGGAGATCCCAATACCATCTTGTTTGGGGGGATATCTTGAGGTACGCTACGGTAGCTTTTATGGTAATTTGTTGAAGTTCTCTTCAGAGATCAAACATTTCTTCAATTATTTATTTTTAATCATCATACTTGAAGTTCGCATTTTGAGCATTCTGATGCAAATATTATAGAACGGGGAAAGGCAGTAAGAGTTGGTGAATTTCCCAGAATGTATGGTGCAATTTTTGCAGTTGAACTCAAAGCCAAGATGAAATTTTTGCATTCTGATTAAACAAACCCATTCGTGTGAAAGACGGAGCAATATATTTTAGGTACAATGGTGTACAGCAATGCCATACTTTCATATATAACACATATAGAAGTGAGTAAATACATAACCGAAGATGATCAGAAAGAAAGCCACATAATCATGAGTGTTCGAATTTCACGACAAAAAGGTTCGAGTACTAACATTTGCTTCAGACACAGATTGTGATGGTCATTCCAATCTTTCCAAAACAGCACAAGATGACATCCTTCTACATACCTATAGATATACCTACCTTCGCTTTCTTCTCTGCCTTCTTACTTTTTTGACGGGTTCCCACCTTTTTCTTGGATGCCTTCTCTGTCTTAGCTCGTTTATTAGTGGTTGCCTTTTCCGTATTCTTCCTTTGAACTTCAGAATCGTCACTATCAGCATTATCATCATCACTCTCGTTGTCATCATTGTCTTTAGGTTTTGTATTGACAGTAGGATTTTTACCTCGACCTCTAGGCTTTGGTCCTTTCTTCAGTTTCTCACTTCCAATAATTTCTTTTTCATCCGCCGGTTCATCAATTTCGTCCTCACCATTTCCACCACCTTTTCTCTTAGAAGTTCGTTTTTTTGGTTCACCCGAGGCTTTTGCAGCTTGGTTTCCAATTAGCTTTTGCAACTCTGGTACATAGGCTGTTGTCTACGACCAAAACCATGCTCAACATATGAATTCCAAACAAAAAACCAATAACCAGAAAAAGGGTCCTGTTTGAGAAACACATACCCTGCCTCCAGCATTGATAAAATCAATTTTCTTCCCTGTCATAACACACAATTTCTTAATTATTTGCAACTCAAAACGTCTAAGAAATCCAGCCACACATAATCTAGATGCAATTCTGTTTAGGAAAATAAATTTAGCAGAGAAAATGAATTGATAATAATTTGGGGCCTTCGAATTTGGCACTGGTCTCAAGACATCATCGAATTGGCTAGAAATCCCCTAGAGGCATATGAGATCTAATAGTAATAAAACCTTGACAACCACTGGCTTGAAATGGATATGCTATTGCCATGGTTTTAAACCAGAAATGATCGTGAAGAGGCAAAAAGAAAAATTAGCTTTACAATCTTGCAGTATTAAATAGCAAAATAATCAGTGACATCAATGAAAAACTATCAGGACCATGTGAAAGAGAGAAAACCAAGACTATAATCTTGCAGTATCAAAAAGCAAAGTGACATCATTGAAAACCTATCATGATCATTTGAAAGAATATGTAAGCACATGTTCTACAAGGCGCTAGCTTTAGTTTCTACTGAGTGATCATATACTTTCCATCATGAGATGAATGACAAGTTCACATGACTAAGGTAGCAGTTAATGATCGTTGTTTGGAGATAACCATATAAAAAATATTATCCAGGTATCCAAACAAATTACTGTAGATCATATAAGATTTCACATAAGACAGGGGGCCAAACCATCAACAGAAGCCTTAGATTTCTTTTCGCGGGAATGAAATATCCAATTTTTAGGAAACTGACTACTATCTGCTCCAACTTGAATTGCTTTCTCAATGACCTGTAAAATTAATTCTTTTGTCAAAATGATCACCTATAAAAGAAGTATCTTACCATTCACTTTTCCAGGCCTTTTGCCCCATCGAAAATGAAATAACCATTCAAGAGGAAAGCGACTGCATTCAGCATCAACTCTAACAGCATATTGAATAACCTACATGTATTGTCCTCTATGTATTCCATGAAGAATGTATGTTCCACATTTTGAAATAACCAAAATTTAAACAAAATACTCTGAAACAAGGTACTATCACCCACCTCATTTATGCACTTGTGTAAAGTTGCACATTGTTCTTTGGACAGGCTGGCAGCAATTTGCAGTGGATGGATTCTTGCCTGTGAAGAAATAAATTAGTCGTTAAATCCCTAAATTGAATTGTAGAAAAAAATTTGTGTTGTAAAGAATCAACCAAAATTTTAATAGTCTCAAAACTTCACCATCAATTAGTACATTCTTAGGTTTCCAAGAACAGAAAAGAAAAAATCGTAGCCTTAAAACCTAAGTGATTTTCCCCATAGGAGTACAAACTTCTTTTGATCAGAAGGAGTACAAACTTACTCTCAAGTTGGTGATCAGAGAACAGGTTGATATTTATTATGTCAAAACGTATTCATCTCTAAGAAGTCAAACTACATACATCAAACTGAAGAAAACATACACAGAAACATCAGTTTTTTACACGTAGGAAACATCAAACTCAAAAGCATAAACAGTCTCAATGATTTCCAAACTAAATCTACATATACATATTCGAAGCAAAATCCTTGGTTGAAAATAAAACTCAAGTGATGTCAGATATAAAGGATGTACTGACTTGGTATAGCACTTCATCTGCAATCCAATTGCCAATACCTGCCATGTAACTCTGCAAACATTTAGAAAATAAGAAAAAAAAATTACAGAAAGAAATAATAATCATTGAAAACATAAAATACTTGCACAGAACTGATAACTCTTGAAAACCACTATGCTTCAAAACAAAAAATAATCGAGGGTTAGAATCCTCCTGTCCTCTTTTTCCTCGGCAAATAGATATTTTTTATTGGTTTTGTCAGATTCAGCAACTTAAAAAGGAATTGCTCGGCTATGACAAAACTAATTTTCAAAAGCAAACTGGTCCGAAACATTAAAATGTAAACCAACAAAGAATCATTTTATGTCTGCTTACCTATCTTGGGCTAAGGACAAGGAACAAAGGATTTACACTCTCTTTCACCACTTTTTTTCAAAAAAAAAAAATAAATTATGATTATATATCATGACTACTGAAAAATTCTCATTCAAACACTGATTGACAGTAGTTCATTGAAGATCCGTGTACCTGCAAATATTCCAGCCTATGTCCCTTGGATAAAGCCTCCCAAAATTTAACAGGAAGCTAGTAGTATTTCACATTGGCGAAAGTGGGCGTCAGCGTCTAAACTTGACCCAGTCTCAACCCAACTATTTGGGATCGGCTATAAGGTCACGTAATGCCACTCTACTTAGTTAGGGAAATTTTTCTCATTACTAAAAGAGTAAAAATAATTTCAATGGGTGTCAGGGTGTCAGCTAGGAGTTACCTTAATTGGTAAAACTTGGTTGATGCCGTACAAGAGACACGGATTGAACCCAAACCAAGTACAAGAGTTCAAGGCCTATTCTCAATAAGATTTCGTTTACCTATTAAAAAATGGAAAAAAATGATATTTGCAGTCATAGAATACGCAAGCGCCGCACACTCCTTTTTCAAAAGGAGTAAATATGAAACCCACATAAAAAATTAATTTTTTAATAATGAATCCCTCTTTTTCAAAAAGAGTCCGAAGCGCTTGCGCAACCCATGACTGTATCTAGTATTACTCAATAGATCTCCTACTTTGTCCTCAAATCAAACTACAAAATAAAAAATTTAGGGTTTTTTTATGAAGATTACTAAATAAGGCTGGTTTTACCTACACCATTTAAAAATCCTCTTTGACATGGAATCCTATAAACTTCAAGGACCCCCAACAAAAAAAGAGGGGCATAGATCTCAGATTCACAGTAGCCAAGTGCCAACTCATCAATTAAAATTGTCTTATTTGGAGCCAAAAGAAATAGGCAGACATACACAGCTTCTTCCATTCCAAATAGTTTAAACCATCATGCATGACAAAGAATGAAGCATTATGTAACAAATATCCAGCTATATAGAGTCTAAATTAGGCACTATATGCATATTCTTGAAATCATTACAATCAACGCAAACACATGGATAGTCTAGCAATTTTAATAGCAAATACTTAATTCTATTCTATGCCATTTCATTATCCATATGTCAGCTCTCAGTTACTTGACACAAGTAACAACACTGCACGCAAATAAAAACCTCATCTGGATGCATAATTTAGCACAACAGATTGTTCACAAGTCAAATCATATCAGATAATTTTAATGATGAAAAAGTTTTTCAGACATCTAAATTTGTTGGGGAAACATACAAGAGAATTTGTGTAAATGCCTAGGTTACATAATCCCAAGCAAGCATGATAATGATATGGCATTTCTTTATTCCCAAACAAGCATGATACATAGATTACTTTAGCACAATGATCTTGGGAACAGCCAGAAAAGTGAGTAAAGTGGTTCCAACCTGGTCGAGTAGTAAAGCCTTAATCGCAATTTTCTTCTTGCTCAAGGAGTCAATAAATTCATCAATTGTCATAGGCTCCAATAGAGCATCTGGTCCAAGCTCAGATATGGGAGGTACTGCAGCTGGCTGTATTTACAAACCATTGGGAAGGCTTAATAAAATCCCTCCTGAATATCATAATAAAATACAAAAATATCATGAAGAACTCCCAGTTGATTAGCAGGTAGTGTTACAATACATCTGGGAGGGAGCGGACTTTAGCAAATCGCCTTTTGTCGGTGAAAGACAGCTCCAAACCATCATCTAGCTGCACAAGATCATTTGATGAATTATAAAATTATAATCCTGACTAAGTGTTTGATTATAAATTTATAATTCTTATAATGATGAAAGTACCTTCCCATTGCTTCTTGTGTATGGTATGGAGCATTAAATCAAATCAAATGAAACATTAAAAATGCAGTCCATATATTAGTGAGGTAATGGCGAGTAATCACCATATGTGAGAACAAAATATTATAAAGGCCCACTCATTCAAATACCAACCATATGGAGAATACAACTAAATGGAACAACCACAATCATCAGCTCCATGAGAACTTTTTCACCTTCTTAGACTCAATTACAAAGAGTATCCACAACGAACTAATAAGGTTTATGAACTTTCATTGTCAGATATAGATGCAATGCAATAATTGAGAATAGGCAAGAATGCATTGTAGATTTGATTTATAATTAAAAAATATATATCTGGTTTTAATGAGGTAAGACTATGAACTTTAATATAAATGACCTGAACCACACTATAGGTTGTGTGGAAGTACAGTATTCTCACAACTGCAATAATGTAAGATCCCAACATCATTTATTTAAAGGGGAAAACAAATTAATACAAGCATAAACATTCCCACTAATGAAAAGAGCAAAAAAATCTTACTTCTATGAAAAACTTTGAATATTTGGAAGGCCATTCATCAGTGTCCTTTACAGCAGACCTGTTCGCAGAACACTTTTATAACACTTAACAATATGAAACCAGCATACAAATTGTGAACATCAAACAGGCACAACACTGGAACAAAATTTCCAAATCAATAATTCCAGTCAGCCCTGAAAGTCTGACTATAAAATTGCATAAAAACTAGTACGCTTCTGGGCATGAAAACTTTACATTCATAATCTGGAAGTTGCCTTTTAAGAGCAACATGTCATGATCCATGCATGTGACAAGCTATAGTTTAGAAAGAAAACTAGGGTAATTACATTTTGCACTCCCGAATTTTCCTGCTCCAGATTATGACTTCCAACGGGATGGATTTGTGGAACTATTATATTATGGGGCATTGCTATATGGCAGCCGCTACACCGCACACCCGGTACAATCTTGCCAGCATGGCTTTTTTTTTTTTTTTTTTTTAAAAGCAAAATGCAAGGGTCTTCAAGCTCTACCCTCCCCCTCCATATGAATCTCCTCCCTTGAGTCTCTCCCCAACAATGCAGCTACGGTCACGTTTCCCCTCGTTACGGCGGTGCGCCCAGTCTACTTCTTCAATGCAGTCACCAATTATGGGCGGGAATCACTGCAATTTGTGCAGGTTCTCTGGGCAGAGAAAGATTTCAACCAAATCGTGGGCCGTACCAAATCCATCTATGTGACCTTCTGCTGAGAATGTGAAGGAATAATCGGATTAGGAGTCATCAGCACTGATGAAGCATATACAGGAGGAGAAGAAGGTATAACCAAAAGTGCAAACACTCTGTTTTCTTCTTCCCACAGATCCATCGGCGCCGGTTCTTATTTTTTTATTTATTCTAGGGCTTCGGGCTTTTATATTTGCAGGGCATTTCCGTGATTGAGTTGGGCCCATAGTAAGTTAATAATGGAGTACTTCCTAAGAGTCCTAGGCGTGTTGTCTCTTGTTTCTTCTTCCTTCTTTTGATAAGTAAGAATGATTTCTTCTTTCTTCTCACCAAATCCAAAATTTACTGCAACTGAACATTCAATTATGGAAATTGTAAGCATTGCAATTTGATCCATTTATGTAGAACTATGGATCTATTTCTGCGATGTAATCTGAAGACTAAAACCAAGACTTAAATGGAAGGAACAGACGGAAGGTAGAATCTCGTATTTTACAAAGAGAGAGAAGTCTGAAACTGAGAGAGGGAGAGAGCAGAACGGAGAGGATGGGGAGAGAATCGAACGGGAAGGGAGAGGAGAAAAGGGAGAAAAGTTCGTGAATTTTCATTCAAAGGAGAGAACCGTGAGTTGGCATTTAGACCCGGTTTTTCTCCTTTGGTGTGCCGTATGCTCTTTCCGAAACAGCTGCGGAGCAGAATTTTTCTATATTATAACCTTAATGTGGTTCGTGATCATCTAAGAGTACCAACTAGAACAGCTTCTATGTCATAATTTTACCACAGAAAAGACTAGGCATAACATACTACAAGAATGGCAAACAGATATGTCCAAACATGCCTGACCTCTTATATGTTGTAACTGCAACGCCCTTAATATATATGGCACCCGCCATCCCTGAAAACAATAGACCACTTAAGTGACTGACACATATGATCATATTTGTACAACTTTTCAGGAGCTGATTTCTATTTGGATTAAGAAAGTCAATTTTGAACATCATCCAAAGTTTCCAAAGAATATAAGACAATTAAAAAACCCTTTTACCAATTAAAGAAAGAATAGCCTGCAACCCACGATCCACCATGCAAGTCCCTGTTTGCTAATTCCACATTTCTAAACGTCTTCTATCTTTGTTCATTCTCAAAAAGAATAAACTATTTTTTAAAACGCAACACAGACCAAACACGCCCTCGGAAGAGAAAAATAGTACATTTTGTTGACTTAAAAAAGAAAAACGAATTTGTTGTCGCTACAATATTTTTAGGGTTTTTAAAGAGCAAAGTACCAAATTGGAATGAAGGAAAGGGGGGCGAATCGAGCTGGAGCCAGAGGTTCTTGCCCCTGCGGTGGGCAGCAACTACGGTTTTACCCAGGAGAGCGGCCTCGAAGTCGGAGGGGGTGACTCCATCGACGACCTTGGGGTCGTTAGCTATGACCGCCTTTTTTATCTTCTTACCGAGGCAGTTCTCCTCAATGGCCCGCCTCGCCGCCTCTACCTCCGGGAGCTCCGGCATTCAGCACGGTCGTACGGACTGGTATCGAGTTTTCGCGCGCTTTTTGAGAGTGAGAGTAGAGCTTTGGTTGTGCGACTTTTTGTGCGGTGTTCAGGACGTTCTCTTGTCTTTTATGTACTCCGAAACTAGATCTACGAGTGCGAACTGCGAAGTAATATGTTACGGCCCATGTAGTGGCCCATA
Source organism: Platycarya longipes (assembly GCA_036559045.1). Classification (NCBI taxonomy): domain Eukaryota; kingdom Viridiplantae; phylum Streptophyta; class Magnoliopsida; order Fagales; family Juglandaceae; genus Platycarya; species Platycarya longipes. The sequence continues at coordinate 51,525,453 of CM071789.1, forward strand.
TAACTTCTCGCTCTTCTTTTGGGCTTTCTAGGTGGGAAAAAAAAGGCCTAGGACACCTTATAAAAGCTTAATCAATCGATTTGATTCAACTGCCTCAACTGATTTAGAAAAATAAATATAAAAACAATTAAAATATTGTATGAATTATAAAAAGTAAATTTTTTTAAAACTAAATTTTAGTAGAGGTGGCCTAAATATTTATAAATATTTTATAATTATAATATTCTTATATAAACGTTTTAATACTAAAATGATCGGCCCTCTCTGTCTCCAAACCTAAGTTTTTTATAGTTTATAATATAAGGCTTTGTTTGAAATAACAAAACTCTAAATTTATTTTATCTAATTATTACAAATTTTTTAAACTTTCAAGCATAATAAGCAATTTAACTTTTCAAAATCTCAAAATAAGAATTAGATTAAAAATTATATTTTAATAATATTTTATTTAACTTTTATCTCATAACCTATCTCGTCTTGCTCGAGGCCAAGTTTGGACATACAACAAATGTTGTGCCTGATTTCGTTTATGATAAATATTTTAACTATAATAATAGATTTTTTAAATTGATATAATTTGATGTGGTATGTTAACTTATAACTATGACACTTCTTTTAATTTATTAATGTTAATTGAAATATTGCATAACCAAAATCATGCTGCATAGGGGGTGTTTTGGGCTCTAAACGAATCGAGTTCGAGCTAGTTTGAGTTGTGCGAACTCGACCCGTTTACTGGTTGAGTCAAGCTTTGGGCTCGGCTCATTTAACTATTAGGCTTAGATTAGTGTTCGAGTTCAGCTCGTTTAGGCGTGTAGGAGGGCCGAGCTCAACTCGAGCTAAGGCCCATTAAATATAAGTTCAAATATAATTTTTAACCTGTTTCTCGAGACATCCATTCTCAAATCCGATTATAATAGGGCTCTTTAATTCTCAATTTTGTAACATACAAACATAATATGGCCTATTTAATATATTATAGGTCCAAATCCGAACATACTTGTTTCATACAAAATTAAAGATCTATAAAATTAATCTTTAATTCTCAATTCTGTAACACCATTATTAATAGTCTAACATATTATATACAAATAAATTAATACTCAGATTTTAGTATTGGACCTAATTAGATGATATACAAATTACAACAAATTAAAACTTAACAAATTAAATTATTACAACTTACAATTAAAAAATTAACGAATTACAAATTTACAACAAATAATTAAATACAACAAATAAGAAATTAAATTGTTGCCCAGTTGGCCTGCTACCACTTCTAGCCTGCCTTTGGCCTTCTACATACATTATAATACTAATGAGACTAAAAAAATTAGGCATAATTTTAATCTCTTTTTCAAGTATTCTTAAATGCTAATTTTAGTAGTATTGTCAAGGAATGTTTACGTGAAATTGCATAACTTAATTTGCCTTAAAAGAAATTATGCAAAATAAGAGTTAGTAACACTATGTCACTAACACAAATCCTGTAAATAGAAATAATCTCTTAATTCAACATCACTATACTATACATACACACAAAAATAAAATCAATTTTTTCTGTTAACACAAAAATGAGTCTGGAATTAAACATCACCAAACATAAAAACAAAATAAAATTCTGTATACAAACAAAACATATTTTGTACACAAACAAAAAATAGTCCCCCAATTTCCTATAAGCACACAAACAATAAATTAAAATGAGAACACAAATAAACAAGGAACATCAACAGTATAAACACACATACGGTTTAAGGCAGTCTAAATAGGAAAAAAACATGTTGAAAGTAGTCATATAGTAAGAAATTAAAATAAGAACACAAATAAACAAGAAACATCAACAACTTAAACACACAAACATGTTAAGGTAATCTAAACAGAAACAAAAAGCATGTTGAAAGTAGCCATATGGTAAGAAATTAAAATGAGAACACATAATAAATAAGGAACATCAAAAACATAAACACACAAACATATTAAGGCAACCTAAACAAAAACAAAAAACATATTGAAAGTAGCCATATGGTAAGAAATTAAATAGAGAACACAAGGAACTCACAAAGAGATTTGAATGTTGATTCAACTTCAAGTACAAATCTCAGATCTGTAGGAAAACTCGGTAGAGACTTTTTACCAAACAAGTAAGATATAATTACATTGTAATTGTAAAGCCTAAAACAAGTAATGAGGTAAACATAACAAATTGTAAATTTTTAAGCATATACAAAATGAATATATTATATAGCCAATATGTAATAGGATCAAGTTAAATTTTAATAAGGGATGATTGTAATTTGTCTGCAACTACAAAATAAAAATTGAAATAAAGCATGAACTTATCAATCACGATTCACAATGACGGATATTGACAACCACAAATTAAGGACTCAAGAAAGCATGCGTAGTTTAGTAGATGATTGGATAGTGTACTTAGTTCTTAAATGATTAGATAGAGATTTATATAAAGTTGTAACAACACTACAATGCATCTAGTCTTCTAGAGATGAAAAGTTAGAAATTTAGGATAGAACCATAACCAAATCCTCGAAAATACTAAAGAGTAAAGTTAAAACTATAACTAGATAACGTAAGATAAATCAAATCTGATTCAGTTCTCAACCAATAGTTAAAAAATCACAAAAATAAACAAGGTAATCGATAAATCAGAGAACCCAAAAGGTCCAAATCGTAGAATTAAGGAGACATGTGGTAGGGGGTCTTGAATGCATGCATTTAATGATCCATTTCTCGAGGATTAGTTGTGATCTTAGAGGCTGAGATTACAACCACAACTCCCGAAAATACAGTCATCGGCTGGAAATGGTAGATTTTCTCTCATTCTCGCAAGTTGCAACCCTAATCATGCCAGATATCAAAGCCCCAAGAGAATCCCTAGTTGTAATCCATCACGAGTCAATAAGTCAAAGCTTGAGAGAACAGATTGCATCTCCTAGGATTTCTTGGGATCTCAATGGGTGAGGCATGACTGTGAGGGTGACTGGGTTTGAGAGGAAATCGGAGATTCAGAAGGAGATGTGAGGAGTGAGGCTAGGATTGTCGCAGACTCATTATATAAGAAGAGGGAAAGTGAAAGTAGGATTGTGAATCATGATTGTGAGCAGTAAGAGTGAAACCATATCTGCGTGAAAGTGAAAGTGAGAGAGTGAGAGAGTGAGAGAGTGAGAGTGAAACGGCCACAGATGAAATGGAAGGCTCTCAAATTTGAGAGACATGTTAAAGCAACCGTAACCCTAGCTTGATCAATGGTAAATATTATAATGATCAACGGCTATAATTAATTTGCTACAATTCGAGAGACACGTTAAGGGTTGTGATATCATGATCAACGGATATGATTAATTTGCTTAAATATTATGACATGCTATTTATTTAACATTATAAATTATAATCCTTATAAAAAAATATTAAACTTTATCAAACATTATATTAAGTATAAAGTTATAACATTAATATTTATGAAACATTATATTTTATCAAAATTATATTCTATAACAAAAATTATCTAACATTATATTTTAGCAAACATTATATTTGATAATATATTAATATAATATTATAGTTAGTGCTTAATAAGTATATTATATAGTATATATATAACTAACTATATTATATAATATTATAACTATAGTCTATAGTATATATTAGTTATAGTATTATTATAGTGTATATTATATAATACTATTATATAATATAGTATAACTAATAATATCACTATAATTAGATCACACTAATTAATACTATCACTATAACTGGATCTTCTAACTAATAATATCATTGTATGATTGTATCACTATAACTATAGTTACTAATAGTATCTAGATAGTAATATTAATAGTTACTAACTATTAGTATAGACTTATAAAAAAATTAATAATATATTAGTATTATATAAGTAATACTATTAATTATAGTGTTACTATTACTTTATAGTACTAATACTCTATTATTATTGTATAATAGGTGGATGACTATCAACTACCACTCATGGTTTATTGTAAAATTAATCATTCAAAATGTGAATTGGTTGTTGGCATGTGAGAGTTTATTGTGCTTGTCACTTGGTTGTTGAGCATGTGAATTGATTAGCACAACAATCACCATGAAGTTGCCTATAAAAGAGGTATTGAAAATCATTTGTAAGTGATAAGAAATGAACAGAAGTGAATGATATTGAGCTTTTGAAAAATAAAATATTTTGTAATCTCTCAATTTTCATTATTCTCTTTTGCAATCTTTCAATCATTTGTTATTTTTTTTTAGTTTCATAACATGTTATTCGCACGAAATTCTACCGATACTGAAGCTAATGGTTTTCTACTTCAAGTAAGTTTTTTTTAATATATTATCTGCAGTTCTCAAGATGAATATTAAAGGTAATATTGTTGAATGTTACTTGATAAAATTCTATTTTTATTCTCATGATTATGTAAATATATTTCTTAGATCTACATATTTATTTTTATGATTCATATATGTAGAAAATGTCATATCTTATAAAATTGAAATTTATTACTATTGACATTTTTGAAAGAAAAAGATTCTTGATAAAATCCATTTGGATATGATGAAATTGAGAGATATAATCAAAGAAGAAAATCATGTGTCCCTGCAAGACCGTGCTGTATATCTCACAATGAAAAAAAAAATCCCTTACTTTATGAAATGATTTAAGGGAGAGATATAAACACCAGAATATATAATTCTCTTAAAAAATTATTATGACTTATTACACCTGAAGTTACAAGATTTTAAGAGTGGTAATGAATATAACTCTGCACTCCTTAAAATCAGCTCAATATTAAAATTATGCAGTAAGAAAGTCACTGATGATGATATTTTTAAAAGAATACATATATTATTTTTTATGTCTCAAATGTGCTCCTGCAGCAGCAATATTGAGAGCGAAAGTTCAACTAATATTCTGAATTTTTATTTTGTCTTCCAAATGATTGAGCGAAATAATTAATTTTTGTTAATAAATTATCAGTTACATCCTATTAATGATATTGGATTTACATCATTCCCAGAAGTGGATGGTTCATCCTTTTAAAGGAAACAAGGGCGTAGACGTGGTAGAAAAACTATAAAAGTGTTGGTCACAGAAGCGACAACACTAAAAATGGTAATAATATACCGTATCACCAAAAGTGATCAAACTCAGAGAAGGGTAAAGACCCTCAGAATAATTTTTCATAGAAAGATGAAGATATTTGTCATAAATGTGGTATGACTGAATATTGGTCACATACCTGTTGTACGGCCAAACACTAGATTCCCTTATATTAAGCTTATATATATTATAATAAAGTTTTTTAATATTTTATCATGTTTTAAAATAATGAAAAATCGGTGCCGGAAGCACGACAAAAAATTACTTGGGACAATAAAACCTTGTCTAAATTTGATATTCTTACAAATGAATGTGAACCAGAAGTTTAAAAGATTACCTATTTGCAAAGTGTTGCAAATGAATTACTGGATGTATTTACTTACACTAAAGATGTTGTAAAATCATATATTATTGCTGTTAATGCTTAAGCAAGAATTGAAGTTCCTAAAGGACAAGTTGTTAAAACAGCAATCAATGAGTTTAAGACATACCTGAAGTGTTGAATACCTATTGGTGCAAAAGAGAAAAGCAAAAGGAAATTAAATCGGTATTACTGAAGAGATCGTACTCACAAAACAAATAATAAGATCTATCCAAACTTTCTGTACAGAAAATGAATTCCTAAAAAGTATAAACCTCCTGAAGAGAAACCTCCTGAAGAGGAAACTCCTGAAGAGTATAAACCTCCTGGAAAAAAAAAAAAAAAAAACTCCTGAAGAGTACCTCTTGAAGAGGCGTTTCATGAAATGTTTTCCCTTGAAGAGGAATATGTACTTGAAACTAATGAGATCTCAATATATTTCATGAGTACTGAAAAAATTATGGATAGAAATAAAACTGTTGTCGACAACATATTTTCATATAAGATGACACTTGACATTACCAGAAGTAATGAACAAAGTGAGTCAAGAACCGTCGAAGAATGTCGATGTAGAAATGATTGGCCAAAATGGAAAGTAACTATTGAAGCTGAATTAAATGCGCTAGCAAAGCGATAAATATTTGGACCTGTTGTCCAAATACCAAAGGGTGTAATGCCTGTTAGATATAAGCAGGTATTTGTACGAAAACATAATGAGAAAAATAAAATTGTGCGATACAAAGCACGACTTGTCACACAAGGTTTCCTGCAGAAACCCGGGATTGATTATGAAGAAATATATTCTCCTGTTATGGATGCAATCACATTCAAATTTTTGATTAGTCTAGTTGTTACAAAAGGATTAGAGATGTAGTTGATGGATGTGATCACTATATATTTATATGGATTTTTAGACCATGACATATGAAGATCCCTGAAAGATATAAAATGTTTAAAGCATATAAAATGCCTGAAACATCTACAATTATATCTAAAAGTATGTACTCTATCAAACTTCAAAGATCTTTATATGGGTTAAAACAATCCAGACGCATGTGGTATAACGTTCTAAATATCTATTGAAAGAAGAATTTGAAAATAATCCTATATGCCTATGTGTTTTTATTAAAAAATCAGAATCTGGATTTGCCATTATTTCGGTTTATGTTGATGATTTAAATATTGTCGAAACTCCTGAAGAGATCTCAAGAACCGCTACATATTCAAAGAATGAATTTGAAATGAAAGATCTTGGGCAAAACAAAACTTTGTCTCGGCTTACAGCTTGAGCACTTGCCAACTGAAATTTTTATTCATCAGTCCATGTATACAAAAAAATTCCTAAAGCACTTTTATATGGACAAAGCTCATCCCTTGAGTACTCTAATGGTTGTTCGATCACTTGATGTAAATAATGATCCATTCCGTCCTTGTGAAGACAATGAAGAAATTTTTGATCCTGAAGTACTATATCTAAATGCAATTAGAGTTTTGATGTATATTGTAAATTACACTCGACCTGATATTACATTCTCAGTTAATCTGCTTGCAGGATATAGTTCTGCACCAACTCGAAGGCATTGAAATGGTATTAAATATGTCTTTCGTTATGAGATTATTTTATCAACATGGATTAAGTCCAAAATTGATTGGGTTTGCAGATGCAAGTTACCTTTCAGATCCACATAGAGGTAGATCTCAAATTGAATATTTATTTACTTATGGAGATACTGTCATATCATGGAGATCTGTCAAGTAGACACTATATACCACATCTTCAAATCACTCAGAGATCATTGTTATTCATGAAACAAGTCGAGAGTATGTTTTGCTAAGATCAGTGATTCAACATATCCAAGAAAAGTGTGGTCTTCCTATGATCAATAATAGCCAAACAATTTTATATGAAGATAATACTGCTTGTATCACTCAAATCGGAGAAGGATATATGAAAGGTGACAGAAATAAACATATTTCACCTAAATTCTTTTATACTCACGAACTTCAAGAGAAATGTAAAATTGATGTCAAACAGATACGATCAAGTGATAATCTGGCAGATTTATTCACGAAGGCATTACCAACTGCGATATTCAAGAAAATTGTGCAAAATATTGGAATGCGAAGACTTAAAGATTTGTCGTCATGCACTTTTCAGGGGGAGTAAATGTCCTGAAGACTTGTGCTGATTGTACTCTTTTTCCTTTGCAGAGGTTTTATCTCACTGGATTTTCCTCTGCAAGGCTTTAATGAGGCAATCTTAAAGCACTTGGAGGTATACAAGAATATTGTACTCTTTTTCTTTCGTCATTGATTTTTCTTCCCATTAGATTTTTTCTTTGAAAAGTTTTAACGAGACAGATTCTTTATAGATGATCATCAAAGGGGGAGTGTTGTATAATAGGTAGATGACCATCAACTACCACTCATGGTTTGTTGTAAAACTAACCATTCAAAATATAAATTGGTTGTTGGCATGTGAGAGTTTATTGTGCATGTCACTTGGTTGTTGAGCATGTGAATTAATTAGCACAACAACCACCATGTAAGTTGCCTATAAAAGAGGTCTTGAAGATAATTTGTAAGTGATAATAAATGAAGAGAAGTGAATGATATTGAGCTCTTGAAAAACAAATTATTTTGTAATCTCTCAATCTTCTTTCTTCTCTTTTGCAATCTTTCAATCATTTGTTATTTTTCTTTAATTCATAACAAGTACTTTATAGTACTAATACTAATACCAATATAATTATGCTAGTAAATTAGAAATGGTAAAGTAGTAGTAGTACTACAAGTAAGTAGTAATGGTATTAATTTATAGCATTTACTTTTGTTGACTTTGGCTTGGTTTTATAGTGAAAATGTGTTTTCTGAGGAGTGGCTTAATGTTGCTTGACTGTGGCTCGACGCTGTAGCTCTAGCTTGACATTCGCTCGACACTTGACTCGAGCAAGATCCAGGCAGAGAGTTTTGTTCAATTCTAATTTGACATCTAGTTCGAGTGAAACATAAATCCTAATTGTCGCTTGAGCGAAATTTAAGTTCGCTCGAGCGAGTTTGTCTTGTTTCTAGGTTTTGTGTCATTTTACTAAGTATAGACTTATAAATAATATATTAGTACTACATAAGTAATATTAATAGTTATAGTGTTACTATTACTTTATAGTAGTAATACTAATACTAGCATAGTTATGCTAGTAATAGTAATAGCAATATAGTTATGCTATAATGCTACTAATAGTAATGTAGTAGTATTAGTAATGGTAATTTATATAAATAGTAATGTACTAATTATATATACTATTAATACTATACTATATATTATATTAATATAGTATATAGTATATATTATATTAATATAGTATATACTACTAATATAGTATAATATATAGTATAGTAGACTAGTAGTAATAGTTGTAGTTTTACACTTTTATTATATAGTACTAATACTAATACTAATACTAATAATCTTTATATTCTATAGTTTATAGTATTAGTATGTGACTTTTTAAATTATAATATTATTAGTAAACCACTATCTTTCTTTCATATATTTAATATTAATATATTAGTATATGTTAATGACTATATACATACTTATACCTATATATTGACTTATAAATTTAGATTATTAGTCTATATACATCATTATTTATATTATAAAACACACACACACACATATATATATTGTATTTTATATATAAAAATATATACGAGTTGAGTTCACGCATTTATACAAGTTGATCGAGTTTTAAACGAGCTTGTTCATGAACATTAATCGAGCCGAGTCTAATCAAGTCGATTGAGTTCTATATGAGTTTAGTCGCGAACATTAAACAAGCTGATCGAGTTTTGTACAAGTTGTATCATTTAATTAATGAGCTTAATTCTATATTTATGATCGATCTATTTAATATACGATTTGGATCTATCTCAAAGTTTATCGAGTTGAATTTAAATTAATTATCAAATTGCTTGTTTATTTTACCCAAGTGATTTAACAGAGGTGACTGACTAGTTTATCATTTCATTTGTATGTATCTTTGTTGAAGGCTGCCGGGAGTATCCACATCACTTCGTCATCATGCACGCAGGTTAATTATACTTAGAAAGTGTGCCGACCAGATTCCATGCATGATGCCGGAGTAATCGACACAAGTAAAACAAAATCAAACTTTGTCATTTCATCCCACCCACCAACTCTCAACCAAATATAATGATATATATGGAAACATATGCTATAATATTAGCTCAAGACATTAAAGATGCCGCTCAGATTCTATGGACTATAGCCCCAAATTGGTTGTTGGATATTCGTTTACTCATTCATTTGTTTCTGGGCTATTATTGTCTGCGTGTGTGTGTGGTAGATGGATGGACGGGTTTCGATTCCGTGGATTTTGACAGTCGGCCTCCGAGACGTCAATATATAATAAGCTAGCGTGTAGGAAATCACAGATCATCTTTACAAAATTGCTCTAGGTTTTATGGAAGGTTATCTTCCTTTACAGTAGAGTATGTTTGGGTGTTGAATAAAATAAAAATAGTTAAATTTTTTATTAATAATAATGAGTTGCGACGGTAAAGTTAATCTTATAGACTAGTTAGTCTAAAATGAATTTAGATATATTTAAATTATATTATTATAAATTTTAATATATTTATAGAAAGTTAAAAATGTTTTGAATTCCTCATATAAATATGTATTGAACTGAAAAAAATTGTAGGTTCACACGTAGAAAAAATTTAAGTTAATTTTAAATTTAATAACTTGAGAGTTAAGTATTTAAATATTAGATTTTAAAATTATACAAAATCGAATTGATCTTAATTTATTTCAAATTTTAAACTGGGACTAACGTACGTGATCATGATCTCTTGGTGTGTGCATGCATGCATCTTCCCTGCTACTCTTATATAATTCATATATGCATGTCTAAATATTGCATCCCAACTCTTGTTTGATTGCATTAGTTTTCAGCTAATCTGAATATTGGCTTTTGTGACTTAGTCCCGATCTTCATGTAATACAAACAACAATTTGCAGGCTACTCGATTATTTATGTCCCCTTCGACGGATCTTTCCAGGGAAGCTCATCTAGCACTCATAACCCTCCCTCCTGCCTTCCCTTGACTAAGGAAGAAACAGCCAAGAGTTAATGAAAACTTTTAAAAGCCAAATCGATAATTTTTATTCAGTTGAGAGAGAGAGAGAGGGACTCGAATAGGTTAATAATTAACAAGAGAAATGATTGTTGTACATGCCTTTGAGGACACTTGTGTACACGCAGGCCGCAGCTCTATAAATACTCTTTAGGGCAAAGGCTGCCCCACGCTCAAGCGCTGGCAGCAGCTTGTTCTTAATTATTGATAATTTTTTTTAAATGTTCAGTTACTTCTTTTAGATATTTATAAATGTGATTGATTGTATTTTTTTTAATATAAGATAATTATTTTGACCAATTATATTAATGAAGTATACAAAAAATACACTTAGTAAAAAAATACTTAAGTGTATTTTTTGTATATTTAGTACATAAATGTGACTATATATAAGAGAATTCTTGATATATATATATATATATATATATTTGTAGTGATACACTAAGCACAACCTCATTACTCCTAGTTTACTACTATAAGTGTATATATTTTTTTATTATTTTCTTTCAAATATTTTTTTAACATCTTTAATCATTAAAAAAAAAAATTTTAAAAATTACAACTACACTAATAAATATTACTTCTTTAATCAATAAGTAAAAAAATAATAAAAAAAATTGTAAAAGAGTTGTAGATGGGTGGTAATGCTATCATTTTCCTATATAATATAATATATATATATATATATATATATATCAGATGTATAGTGAACTAATTAGGAATTAATGTGCTCGGAAATTTTTCATGTCATGCATTGTGATCCCAACCCTATGAAATTAAACCAATTTGCATTGGTCGGAACCCATTAAAAATTCTGAGGCAAAGATGAACAATTTACAGCCAGAAATTGCATGCCAATGCAATATTGGAATGAACATGATTGGCTGATATTTAAACCTGATTTGTTCTTTTGCTTTTGTTTTTTGTTTTTTTTTTTGTTTTTCTTCATGCTTGCTAGTGACATTATAAACCACCAAATTAATGAAAGCCAGTCAACCAACCAAACAAGTAGAAAACCAGTACTCTGTCTCCAAATCATCATCGATCGGTAACATCAATTTGCTTGTCAATATTTTTATCGACATCTAGCATGCAGCATGCTTTGTTTTCACGCATTTATGACTTGCAATTTGCCACGGTTACTTTCCAATTTTGAAAGGTAGCTATGACTATGATTATTTATTTATTTTTTTACGATTATATTAAAAAAGAAAATATTTTAATCACAAATATGATATAAAAAAATAAATTTATAAATTAATATGAATTAACGCTAAATTATAAAATTATTTTTCTTATAAAATAGGTCTAATAGATACTATAAGATACTATAAAATTACGTTAATTTATAAATTTTTCTTTTATAACCTCTTTATTTCTATAGTACTTTTATAAAAAAAAAAACTTTCTCTACAGTTAGACGCATTTTTCCAGGTTTTTTTTTATACAAAGAGCGTTTTTATAATTATATAAATATCAAAAGAGAAATTTCTGTTCTTTATCATAAAAATATTAATGGCCGCAGTTTTATGATTGACTGCTGCTATAGTCGCGGCGGTGCATCAATTGCAACCGCTGCTATAGTAGCGGCGGTGCATCAATTGCAACCGCTGCAACATATCCGTTATATACAAGGTCTAAAAACCTTGATTATTTGGTTGATCAGCAAAGAGAGTATGAATATTTTTATTTTAAAAAAGAAATTAATATGATCTGTACCAATTAATCCCTTTCGGCTGATCAAGGCATATGCTAATAAGCTGATACATAGCGTACTTCTTCTAAGTTCTGATAACAATTAATATTTTATCTATGCTCAGTAATATATTCCCTGAATTACCAAGAATTTAAACGTGATCTCCAAATTCAATAACCAGACCAGATGGGATTTTCGCCAGTTTAATTTATAAAATTGGGATGCTTCAACACGTCTAGTTTGTTTTCGCAGAAGATATAAAATAAGTTGGGATAAAAATTAAAGATTAAATAAAGTATTATTAAATACATTTTTTTAGTATTATTTTTATTTTAAAATTCTAAAATATTAAATTAAATTATTTTATTTTATTTTATATTAAATTTTTAAAAAATAATAATTAAATAAAAAGATGAGATGGGATGAAAATAATTATAAAAGCAAACTAAATCTAAGAGATAGATACAGTATTAAATGTATATATTTATTCTAAGACATAAGTGACGCGTGTAATTTCTCTTCATAATTTCACCATTTTATTCGATTATACATAAAATAAATGGAATATGCGGTTTTGATGGTCTTGTACATGGTAATATACTCGCGTGTAGTGATATCTTACAATTTAATTATTACTTATTTATTATTTTATGTGTAATTATTATTGGAAAGGGTAATGCTACATACAGTCGTAGAGTTGCAAACAGCGTGCAGTCGCTTTAAAAAAAAAGTTAACTTTTTCACGTGGGTCCCATATATATTCACTTTTTTCCAAAACGACTGTACGCCGCTTGCAACTCCATGACTGCATCTATCATTTCTCTATTGGATACCCCATGCAACCTCTTAAGTTCTACCTACAGTCCCTCCACTGCCACCTCCAAATTTCCAATCCCTTCAAACAAATTGGTTACAATAGAATCGGTAACAACCTGATGGAATATATTTTTGTTATTTGATTTATTTCATTAATTCATTCCTTTTATTGATTGTGTATATATATCACAGCATACTTGTAAATCAAGATAGTCAGTTAATGCAATACATTTTCTTTTCTCTGTTCTGTGTACTCTGTTCCATTTCCGTTATGGTACCAAAGCTATGAGCCAATCTGCTCCAAGTTCTCCAACTAGTCCGACCATGCCAAACCCTCCACCACCTCCACCCTTTAATCCCGAAGATAATACTCATCATCCATCAAGCCCGTTCTTCATTCAACCCGGCGAAAATGCTTCCTCGCTGTTGGTTCCTGAATTGCTCAATCCTGAAAATTATATCCTCTAGGCTCGGTCTATGAGAAGAGTTCTTAACATCAAAAATAAGCTTAGTTTTATTGATGTTAAGCTTCCCAAACCATCATATTCTTATCCTCTCTTTGTCTACTGAGAACGTTGCAATGACATGGTCATTGCCTAGATTCAAAATTTCGTGGGTCTTGACCTTCAATCCACCATTGCTCATGCTGACACTGCTACTGCTGTCTGGAGTGACCTTCGGGAACGTTTTTCCATTCAAAATGCACTACGAATTTTTCAAATCACAAAGGCTATCTCCTCCTTGCTCCAAGATGCTGACTCCATAAGCATTTACTACAACAAACTCAAGGAATACTGGGATGAACTCGAGGTGTATGAACCAATACCTCAATGCAGCTGCAGGTCTATCAAGACTCTCCTGAAATACAATCAACGGCATAAGATTATGCAATTTTTAATGGGCTTGTAGGACTCTTATGATCCGATTCACGCCCAAATTCTTCTTTCTGATCCACTCCCTACCATGAATCATGCTTTTTCTCTCATCCAACAAGAAGAGCACCGCAGACAGCTCCATTATATTCCACCTCCAGTGGCCATGGCAACCCGAGGACTAAACTCACGCTCATCGCCCTCTTCCCGCAAGGATCGGTTCTATTGTTCCCACTATAATGTATTAGGACACTCTCTTGAACATTGTTTTAAAGCTAATCCAAACCTTCCCATCTGTTCCCATTACCGTATTCCAGGACACACGAAGGATAAATGTTACCATCTAAATGGTTATCCACCAGGTCATAAAAATGGCCCCAAACAATGATCTACTTCTAACATTGTTTGCCTTGAGCAGGAGCAAACCTACAACGGCTCACCTATTACTCAGGAGCAATAAAGCAAGCTTCTTGCCTTACTCCAATCGTCCCCTGCCACAGATAATTCTTCTGCCGCTGCCAACCAAGTCCAACTTCTCCCTTCCGATCTCAACTTCTCATTTTCTAGTAACAGTCATTGTTTGTCAGCACACACACACATCATTACAAATACTTCATCTACACCTTGGATTCTTGACACTGGCGCTACAGACCACATGGTCTGTAGCCCCATTTACTTTACCCATAACATCACTCGAACCACACGCTTTGTCAAGCTGCCCAATGGCACCAACACCACAGCCACTCACCTTGGCGACATACAATTTTCGCCCATTCTGCTATTCAAAAATGTGTTATGTGTGCCAGCCTTCTCTTTTAATCTTGTTTCCGCAAAGTCTTTAGCTCAATACTCTAATTCTTGCTTACTTTTCTTTTCCAATTTTTGCTATATATAGGACCTTTCCACCTTAATGACGACTGGGAAGGGTGAAGTGCACGACGACCTATATCATTTGCAGTCGCAGCCGCCTCCTCCCGCAGCTCTCCAGAATTTCTTTTCTGCCTTACTTCCTACCGTACTTGTCAATTCTGCTGCTTCCAATAAACATACTGAATTTACTTTATGGCACTTTAGGCTTTGACATAACTCCATGACACAAAGTATTCTCAATGATGTTGGAAAACATAGTGTTGATCTTTTGGTTAAATTTACCCCATGCAGTATTTGTCCCCTTGCCAAACAGCATAAAATGCCTTTTCCAAATTTGGTTACAACTACAACCAGTCCCTTTGATTTAATTTCCGTCGATATATGGGGACCCAATTCAATTCAAGCCTATGATGGTTCAAATTATTTTCTTACCATGGTTGATCATTACACTATATGTACATGGCTTTACCTTTTAAAGGCTAAATCAGAAGCCCGAATGTGTCTCCAAAATTTCTGTTCTCTTGTCGTTAACCAATTTGACACTAAAATTAAAGTAATCTGAAGTGATAATGGTCCGGAATTTTCCATGCCAATCTTTTACCAATCCAAAGGAATTATACATCAACTCACATGTGTGGCAACACCTCAACAAAATGCTTTAGCTGAAAGGAAATACCAACACATTTTAAACGTTGCGCGAGCTCTCAAATTTCAATCCAGCATTCCGACAAAGTATTGGAATGATTTTGTCCTAACAGCCACATATTTGATTAATCGAATCCCCACACCAATCCTTGGTTACAAGACCCCTTTTGAACTTCTATATAACAATAAACCTTCATACAATCACCTTCGTGTTTTTGGAACCTTGTGTTTTGCTTCCACCCTTGGCCATGCCCGCACCAAATTCAACCCCCGTGCACGCCAATGCTTATTTTTGGGCTATCCATATGGCATCAAAGGCTATAAGCTTCTCGATCTGAACACCCGCCAAATATTCATCTCTCGTGATGTTATATTCCATGAAGCTATTTTTCCCCTCAAACACACCTCATGCAGTGATAATTCGTTGACCTCAACCATCCTTACTACTGCATCATTCCCTTCCACAAACCCAATTTCCTACCTGGTAACTACACCTAAAACCCAACACAATACATTACCTCTCCACACATACCCAACTAATTTCCAGCCCACTGAACTCGACAACTACACAGACCCAACTCCTTCCAAGCCCACTGAACTCGAAACCCAATTCATACCTACTGAACATCAATCCATTTCAACACACACTACTCCTTCTTCCTCTTCTCATGTACCCCGACGTTCAAATCGAACCAGGCGTGCTCCTGCATATCTGCGTGACTTTCACTGGTCGCATGTCACTGCCTCCTCCTCCGCCCAGTCATCATCAAAATTAGAAGGCCAAGCACTCCCGCACTTTTAGGTTCCTTTTCCCCCCTCACAATTTCTCACTTATGATTTTCTTTCTCCCTCATTCAAAGCTTTACTGTTACTATTTCTTCCCAAACCGAACCTACCTCTTATTCCCAAGCCATCAAATATCCCATTTGGTGTAAGGCAATGAAGCAAGAGCTTAATGCCCTTGAGCTTAATGAGACATGGTCCATTGTGGAGTTACCCCATGACAGGAAAACAATCGACTGCAAGTGGGTCTATAAATACAAATTTCGGGCAAACGTTTCGATTGAAAGAGCTAAAGCTCGATTGGTTGCAAGGGGCTTCGCACAACGTGAATGCATTGATTTTCATGATATGTTCTCACACGTGGCCAAGATTGTTTCAATTCGGTGTTTCCTTATCATTGCAGCCATCAAGGGATGGGAACTTCGACAATTTGATATCAACAACGCGTTCCTTTATGGGGAGCTTGACGAAGAGATTTACATGCGCCCCCCTCCTGGCCACCCTGCTGCCAAGACAAAGAATGTTTGCCGTTTGAAGAAAAGTATCTATGGATTGTGCCAAGCTTCACGACAGTGGAACGCGAAACTCACAGCCTCTTTAGTCGAGTTTGATTTTGTTCAATCTAAGGCTGACTATAGTTTATTTACCAAGTCCACATCGACCTCATTCACTGCATTGTTAGTTTACATTGACGACATCATCTTGATGAGCTCAGATAGCTCGTCCAATGTTGCTGTGCAACAATTCTTGTAGTCAAAATTTCGAATCAAAGATCTTGGAAACCTTGAATATTTCCTAGGAATGGAAGTGGGACGTACACACAAAGGTATTCAGCTATGTCAACGTAAATACGCCCTTGATATCTTGGCAGAAACAGGTATGCTTGCATCAAAACCTAGTCGAGTTTCCATGGAGCCAAACCTCAAATTGAGTAAAGATGATGGTGAAGTATTTAACGACCCTGCATTATATCGAAGACTTGTCAGCAAATTACTATATCTCACTAATACTAGACCCGATTTGAGCCACAATGTACAATTGCTCAGTCAGTTTATGGAAGCACCATGGGTCTCACATTACAATGCAATACTCAAGGTCATTCAGTACATGAAGGGAAGTCCAGGCTAGGGGATATTCTTTCTAGCTGATTCTCAGTTCATACTCACAGCCTACTCGGATGCTAGTTGGGCAGATTGTCCAGATATTAGGAAGTCCACTACCGGATTTTGTGTATTCATAGGAAATTCATTGATTTCATGGAAGTCCAAAAAGCAGACAACCATCTCCAGATCATCTGCCGAATTCGAATAAAGACCAATGGCCTCAGTGACATGTGAGCTAACTTGGATACGTTACCTATTTACTGACTTACAGATCAACATCCCTGGCCCAGCTACATTGTATTGTGATAATTTGGCGGCCATTCACATCGCTGCTAATTCCATCTTCCATGAAAGAACGAAACACATTGAATTAGATTGTCATCTAGTTCGAGATAAGATAACCGAAGGAAAGATCCAGACAGCTCACGTTCCTTCGCATCTTCAAGTGGCAGACTTGCTCACTAAGCCGCTTCAGTCCCCTGCCCTGGCTCGATTATTGTCCAAGATGAGAGTAATCAATATTTACTCTCTATCTTGCAGGGGGATATTAGAAATACCCCATGCAACCTCTCAAGTTCTACCTACAGTCCCTCCAGTCGAATTGGTTACAACAGAATCAATAACAACCTAATAGAATATATTTCTGTTATTTGATTTATTTCATTAATTCATTCATTTTATTGATTGTGTATATATATCACAGCATACTTGTAAATCAAGATAGTCAGTCAATGCAATACATTTTCTTTTTTCTGTTCTGCATACTTTGTTCCATTTCCGTTAATTATTTTTTTAAATATTTATTTAATATCTTTAATCATTAAAAAAAATTAAAAAATACACAATTTTATTAATAATCACTTACTTACTCATTAAGATAAATGTTAAATGTATAGAAAAAAAAACTTATAAAAAACTTATTTTTTTACATATTAATTATTGATACGTTAAAAACTATGAAATTTAAAATTTAAAATAAAATTAATTAAATAAGTCTTGTAAGTGAAAGTGTAATTAAAATATATAAGTACATATAATACTATTTATTTATTAATTAAAAGAAAATTTTTAAAAAAATTACAAAATTATAGAAAATAGTAAAAAAATTATAAGGATATCATTTTCCTATTTTCCTATATTCGCAACTTGATTGGTAGAGAGAGAGATAGCTGGGAGTAATCGAGGATGACAGCACTCTGAAAGGCATCTCCGGTTACCGACGTGTAAAAATGAACGGTGCCGTACGACTCGTGGGGCCTAAACCTGCGTTTTTTATGTTAATGGAATTGAATGCAACGTTACGTGTCACCACCAAACATTAGTCGATTACTGCAATTATAAAGCTGATAATATATTTAATATAATGCTCATTACCAAATGGAAAAAATGTGGTTGAAGCTGATGTGCTGGAATGAAAGGAAGATGACAGCTATCATGGAATGATTTTCTCACAGATTTGATTGAGAGTAAACTGTTTCACTGCTTGTGAAGTGGGACATGTTTTTAGAAATGCGAATATGATAGCTCATGAACTGGGAAAAAATGCACCGGATATCTCAAAGTTGTGTAGTTGAATTGGAGGAAACTCTTCCATATATCATGTTAATGTAATCGTTTTTCCAGTTGTATGAAAGGAACTTTTTCAAAAAAATAAATAGAAAAAATAATTTCTTTCATACAGGCCTCCTTTCTTTCTTTTCTATGTGACAAATATTCACATAATGCTCTGCTATGATCCACATGCATCACATGTATTTATCGATGTATATTTTTTTTAAGAACATGGTTTGTATTGTTAAACGTGTGTGTAATTTTCTTTTTTTATGGGATTGTTTTGGGGTTGTTTGGATTTGGAGTTGGGATGAGATGAGTTGAAATGAGATGAATTTTAAAAGTTAAATAAAATATTATTATGATTATTATTATTTTGATATTTGAAAAAATTGAATTATAATTTGAAAAAATTATATTAGAATTTATATTTTATATAAAATTTTTAAAAAATATAATAATAAATTGAGATGAGTTTAATTTGATTTCGAATTCAAACGAAACTAAATGTGTTTATTTTAGAGATAATAAGATATTTTTTAATATTTTATCTTTTTTCAATATATATATTAAAATAATAAAAGTAGGTGGTGCCCACGAGGTAATTAGGTTTTTGTTGATTGCACCAACGAAATTGACATATGGCTTAACTCATAAATTGTTAAGTCCAAGTATAAAGAAACAAAATGATAGAAAATGTAGTTTTTCCTTTATTATTTTTATTCTTAAAGAATTAAATCAAAAAATTAGTTTAATATATCTCTTTTTCATAACATGCACTGTGTAATCAACATTTTTATTAGATTAGTTAAAAATCATCTTTTAAAAAATATGCTTTTACATAAATACCAAAAATTAAGTATTATATTTGATCAAATATATCAATAAAGTGTATGAAAAAATATTCAAAAAATATTTATTATGAATAATAAAGTTAAAAATAATTATCAAAAAGCTAAAACAATTGTTTTAGCTTTACTATTTATAAAAAATATTTTTTGAACATTTTCTCACATACTTCATTGTCATATTTGATCAAATATGACACTTATTTTTTGGTATTTGTATAAAAATATACTTTTTAAAGAATAACTTTTAACTAATTCAATAAGAATGCTCTAAGTTGAGTATAAAATGTTTTAGGCCCCGTTTGTATTCGTGAGTGAGCTAATCTTATCTTAACTTATCTCAAAATCATAATTACATTTTTTCATATTTTTATATAAAATATAAATTCTAATACATTTTTTTCAAATATTAAAATAATAAAAAAATTAAAAAAATAAACCCATCTCATTTCATTTTCAAATTCAAATAGGGCCTAAATTATTTAAATGATCTTAATTTCAAATGGCTCGAACGTTGGATATAATTTATTTTTCATAAATCCATGACATTGCTTGATGTTTAGACTTTTTATTTTTTAAGTTTTGTAGTTATAAAAAGCCAATCTTTTTATATTTCGTAATAGTGTAAGATGGGTAAAGTATTAGGAAGTTCTCATGAATTCTCATAATTAAATAAGAATTTTATGACAATCAATTTAGAAATTAAGACCTATACTTTTATAGAGAACTCAATAAAATAAATAAATAAACATTGATTTTAATGTAGGATTGATATGCGGGTTGAACCCAAAATAAGAGCAAACTAGAATTAAATCCTCCCTAATCTAAAGAGAAAGTTAAATATTTGTTAAGAGTGTAAACAGTCTCGTTTGCTTTGAGAAGGTCGTGATAGATTGATCCTATTTGGTCCGACATTTTCCTCAATCGAAACTGGACCAAATTCACCACTGGTCTAAATCAATCCGATCTCATTCGGTCTGTTATGGTCTAGGGAGGGTCTGGACATGATAATGATTCAAATTCAGTCTAATATTTTGCAATGATCAAATCTATTTTTTTTTATCAAATTTTAATTTTTTTTTGACCCATTTCACTTTTTTATCACGTATCTATGCTACAAAAATATTAAAAAAACTTACTCATGAAAAAAAATGATAAAAGAAAATTAATTTGAATAAAAAAGTAGGAAAAAAAATTCAATTCACAAGAGAAATCTTACAGTAGATTCCAAATTTTTAAGAGTCCAATAAAAGAAAAAAGAAATAAAAATAATTCAAATATAAAATTACAATCAAAATGCATTTAAATAAAAACATATCCTATCAAACTAAAATAATCCAAACTAGTGATAGATCATAGGTTAGTTAATTAATTCTCATATCAATTAATCAATGATATTAATGATCATAATTCATATACTTAATTACTAACTTACTTGCATGTTGCAACTTAGGTAGATATCAATGTAGATATTAGTAATTAGTTATAGTTATACATTAAAGAAAATAAATTATATTAATAATACATTAATATATATAGAGTTATTAGTTGTAACCTATAAATTTAGTACTAATACTATAACTAATAATACTAGTATATTATATTTCAATGATAAATTAGTAATAATATATTAAATAATAGTAATATGCATATTATTTATTACTATTATTCTATGTAGTTAATAAGCTATAATGATTTAATACTAATATATTAAATTAACTATGCTAATAATATTATAATATTATAATTTATACTACAACTCTTATAATAAGTGTGGGTATGGCTATTCAACTCTTATAATTGGTAAAGTTTCATTCGTATTAAAAAATAATAATAATAATAATAATGAGTAATTTATAACATTACTCTAAAATAATATGTCTAACCTATGCAAAATCAATTACCAAGAAAATATGTCAAAGAAAAATTACCAAGAAAATCATGACAATTTAGAAGACAATTATGGAGTTGCTAAAGAGGGATTGTCTGGGGCTTGTAACGCCAAATTAACAGTCCATTAAAATGAACCCCTCAGTGATGAGGGGATTTTATCATTTTAGGCCCCAACATGTAGAAAAACAAAAAGGAACGGCCGCGTCAACTCGTGCCATGTGTCAGTAACTGAGGGGGTAACCGTTACCCTCACAAACCCCACCAATCTTGTATCTGTCTGGTGCATGGCTCTGTCTGCTGCTATAAGACGCATCACATGCTTCAGATGGAGAGAGAGAGGAAGAGAGAGAGAGAGAGTATTAGCTAGAAGGAGAGGTCAGGATTCCTTGCAAATCCATAAAGAGGTTATCCTATCTTCTTCAACACCTTTCACAAGATTTTCCTCACACTCACACACACTCTGTACTGTCTCGCTCTTTAAAACTCCGCAAATCCTTCTCTCCCCTCTCTCTCTCTTCCCCTTCTTCTTCCTCAGTTTTTCATTAGTTTTCATTGTCCAATGGATTCTGAGATGAGTTTCTGAAGCTGAGTCCAAATACAGATTTTTGTTTTGTTTTTTATAATTAAGATTCAAGAAGAGGGAAAATGGCCCCCAGGTCAGGCAGAGGCAAGGCAAACAAAGCCAAGTCAGAAAAGAAGAAGAAAGAAGACAAAGGTCAGATTCCTACTTGAAATTACTCAATAAAAAAGAACCTTGATTTTTTAATATCCATTTCTTCAACAGGAAATTAATTTAATAATTAATTCAATTGTCTCTCTCTTTTACTTGAATTTGTGCAGTAGTACTGCCCAGTGTTCTTGACATTACTGTCATCACCCCATATGATAATCAAGTCATTCTCAAGGTACTCAAGTTTTCCTTTCTCTCCTCAAATATAGATACATCTTCAGAATATTTTTCTCCCCTAAATTTCTTAATATAATTAATTTAGAATGAAAATATTTGAAGGGTATATCCACTGACAAGATACTGGATGTAAGGAGGCTATTGGCGGCGAACGCAGAGACATGCAATCTCACAAACTATTCTTTGTCTCATGAGGTGAGCACGAGCTTCTTCTACCTTTTGTTTATTTATTTATTTATTTATTTATGTTTGTGTTCCTGAACTTGTTTGCATTTTGCCTTTCGGAAAAGATACAAACAACCCTTTTTTAAATCTTGCATTGATCGTACAGAAAACTTGCTATTGATTTGAAAAAATAAAAATAAATCTTCATTAATTTGCAGGTCAAGGGACAGAGATTGGATAACAGGGTAGAAGTAGTGAATCTGAAACCATGCATCTTGAGAATGGTTGAAGGTAGGTGAAGCTCCCACACTAGTAATTCAGCACCAACCATTAGTTTGGTCACGTTTTTGCACTCAATTATTAATTAGAAGTCACCAATCATGTTCTACGGCATATGTCATACCAAGAAAATCATAAACAACCGAAAAGTTGGTAGGGTTCCAAATTATTATTACTCTTTTAAAAAGGACATTCTTTTATATATCTTGAATAAGAAAAAAAAATTAAGGTCGTATTTAAACAGTGAGATGATTTTAGAGAGTTTGTGAATAACAGTAAAAAAAAAAAAATAATAAATAATAATAAAATATACTAAAAATACTTGAAAATACTCCGTTAACAACCCTAGCCTAACTTGTGGTGTACATGATTAACATGCAAATTATAATTAAAGAAGTCGAGTGCATCTTTGAGAAGACAATTGTTTTCAAATATTTTTAAATTGAGTAATTCTATACATTACACCATTATTTTATTTTTATTATACTATGTTAGATGTGGCATGCATGTTATTATTGGATGATAAATAATTATATTTTAATAAATTAATATTTAATAGTAATAAGTATAACACATCTTATATAATAAAATTAAAGTAAAATATAGTGTGATGTATATAATTTTTCTCTTAAATTATTTTATTATTATTTACAAATTATATACTATTATTTACATATATTATGAGATTCATTCCCATAAAAAAAGGTAAGTGTTCTGTAATAATTTGTCTTATGTTGAAAAGAGTTATATTAGAAATAAATCATATTTATTGTACTCTATCTTATATATTATTATTTATATAAATAATAACATATGAGATAGAGTAAAATTAGTATGGATTAACTCAATTATGTTACTGCTGAAAATCTATCTTACTCAGAAAAAGAAAAAGAAAAAAAAAAGGGGACTAATTTCCAAGATAGCAGGCAGCCAATTAGAATCTATTTTTCTCTGTCTATTTTGTCAGTATACTGTACTAATTTTTAGTTTAGTTTAGTTTAGTAAATAAAAATAATGATTTTCAAATTCAAATGCCAGAGCGAAATCGTCGATGAACCCTAGGAGGGTTTTCGACTTTGGGTTATTAGAAAAAAATAAGCAAAGAAAAAAAAGAAAAGAATAAACATTGGTTTTGTCGTCGTATACGGTGGCCCCTTTTACAAAGTGCAATGGTGCTCAAATTCTTATTTTAATTATCTTTGATTTGCTGGAAAAAGATGGGACACTTTTCGCAAGCTGCAGTTCTTCATGTTTTTATAATGTTATATTCCCAAAGAATCATGAAATTATATTATTACCCCCAGTAACCAAAATAATTACATCCATGTCACAATCTGACAGAGGACTACACCGACGAAGCCCAGGCCTTTGCGCACGTGCGGCGGCTACTGGACATCGTGGCCTGCACTGCGAGGTTTGCCAAGCCCCGTCGAAGCCCGCCAACACCGGATTCCAGGTCCAAGAAGAGTAGGGCCCAGCAGGCCAAGAGTCACTCTGGCCCACCCACACCGTCCGATGGACTGGCCCGACCGTCGTCGTCGTCGTCGTCGCCATCAGATCCCTCCGTTTCTGCGGACAACCTCGGGATGGTCGCCGTCCACCCAACGCCGAAGCTCTCCGACTTCTACGAGTTCTTCACGATCTCTCACGTCTCTCCTCCTATTCTATGTGAGTATCCTTTCTTTGTCTTTTGGGCTTTCGATTGATTTTCTGGGTGGTCAATCTGGTTTCTCATAGATGGGAAAAATAAAAAGAATGTCTGTATAAAGAGTTTATATTTTCGAGCGCACACTCATAACTTTTCGATGAAAAACTCTTACATAAAAGGAGAATGCTACGCTTAGGAAGAGATTCTACGAAAATACATTCATAAATTATATGAATTTATATCATACGTTAAATTTATTTTATAATTAGTAATTTTATAATTTAATATATCACAAATTTATAAATTTATTTTTATGACATTTTAGTTGCAACATTTTTTTTGGTTAAAAAAATATTTTCAATCCTAGTCGGCTGTAATCAAGTATTCTGTTTCTCATATACTATCTGTGTACTTGAGTCTTGCCCAATTACGAGATCAATAAACTTTTCTTACTTATAAAAAAAAAATATATATTGTTATAAAACTAAAAAGAAAACTACTACTATTGCAAGAGAAAAGAAACTCTTAAGAACTGAAACTTTATTTCTCTCTCTATATTTCTTATGAATTTCATTACAACTGAAGCCCATATTTATAGGCGTTGAAGTTACTATGCAAGTTACTATGCAAGTCACTATGCAAGTTACTATGCAGATTTTAAAATAATAGTGGTGGGGTCATTCACATAATTTAGTGGTGGGACAGGGGGCGGCGCCGTTTCGATCGTTCATTTACAATTCATAACACTCCCCCTTGAATGAACCCATAAAGAATCTGCCTCGTTAAAACCTTGCCAAGGAAAAACCCAGTGGGAAGAAAAACCAATGGCGAAGGAAAAAGAGTACAGTCTCTTTATGTATCCACAAGTGCTTTAAGATTGCCTCATTAAAACCTTGCAAAGGAAAACCCAATGGGATAAAACCTTAGCGAAGGAAAAAGAGTACAATCAACACAAGTCTTCAAGACTTTTACTCCCCCTGGAAAGTGCATGACGATAGATTTTGAGTCTTCACATTTTAATATTCTGCACAATTTTCTTGAATGTCGCAGTTGGTGATGTCTTCGTGAATAAATCTGCCAGATTATCACTTGATCGTATCTTTGATATATTCTCCTTTGATTTGAGTGATACAAGCAGCATTATCTTCGTATAAAATTGTTGAGCTATCAAAATACCACACTTTTCTTGGATATGTTGAGTCATTGATCTCAGCCAAATATACTCTCGACTTGTTTCATGAATTGCAATAATCTCTGAGTGATTTGAAGATGAAAAATAATATCTGGTTGACAAACTTAATAGAAATCTGATACCTGCAATAATACTTAAACTCCCCCTGATAATATGCGTTAGTGTTTCAAGTAATAAGCAAATATGATTTCAGTATATATAACAAGTTAAGAATTCAAACACGATCTCCAACTAAATAATGCATTAGAGAGAGTATGATAATATTTTCATCTAAAATTTTCTCCCCCTCATTCGGCGTTATTAGGAAGAACTTGTTTATATACGGCGGAAATAACATTGGAAACCATCTATGTATGATAAAAGCCGTAAAAGCTTTGAGATTTAATATTATCGGTTCGGCGGAAAATCAAATTCGCTTGACATTGTGGACAAACGAGATCTTGAAGAGATTTGAAGGCTTCGGGTTGTTGTTTAAATATAACCAATTTTACCATTGGTTTACTCCAGCAAAAAGATTTCACATTCCTCATAGATTCAGTTGTTGTTCATCCAGAACGATATTATGTCTGATAGAAATTCTAATGTCCCAGATTTAAACCATGAACCTTTTATACCTCAACCACTTATATTTTCTCCTGAGGCTGTAAACACCATGATAGGAGCAGAGATATATCTATCTAGTAAATCTGATCCTGAAATTGTTGCAGCATTAAGAACCCTCAGTGCTCAATATGCTGCCTCTCTTACAACCATGTCTCAGAGGCTACTGGCGAGAACGAGTGAGCTTGATCATCTTAAAAATCAAATATCTGAGTTGCATCAAACGCTTGCAACTAAAGATAGAAAAAATAAAGATTTAAAACAAGATAACAAGGAGCTGAAGAAACTTGTAGACTGGTATTCTCGTGACCTGAAAACACGAGTAGAAGAGTTGGAACGAGAGAGAGCTCAAATACAAAGTCAACAACAGCAGCTAACAGCAGAGGTTCAGCGTTTACAAGAAAATAGGGATAGCTGTAATTAATCTCGCTGGCTTTTGAAATTATGCATCCAGCATATCTTGTAAAGTGAGATTTGAAGAGATGATGGTTTGTCTTGTTCTTATTTCCATTTCTATAAGAACCGTCTTTAGTTTCATTTAGTACGCATCAAATCTTCTTCTCATATCTATAATTCATCTGTATTTGTATTCTTATTCTACAAATTTCCAATGGCTCATCAATTTCCTTTTACTATTTCTCACAATCAACATATGAGGTATCCTTCACCTCAATTACAAGTTGATCCTGCATCTTCCGCAGGTGCAATGTTGCAGCAAGCAAATGATCTGGCTAATAAGTCAGATCGTGAAGCTGTTTATGAGCTGGTGACTCTCGGCACCCGATACTCCTCCTCTATTGTTGGATTTTCCAACCGATTACAATCCAAAAATCGTAAGATTGAGGAGCTTAACGAGAAGGTTTCTGTACTTCAACGACTCGTTCAAGAGTCTGACAAAAAAATTGCAGACTTAAAGCAGGAGAATAAGGATTTAAAATCATTACTTGCCTCTTCATTTTGACTGCCTAATCCTTTAGATAAAGATGGTATGTTGCTTTATGAAGAGCAAATGCATTTGAGAGATGAGGCTAGAAGTCTCAAATTCTTGTAACTCATCTATGAATTGAATAATAAGATCTTTCCTTTTCAAATGCATTCCTTGAATTTATAGCAACCCTTGTAATCTTTTCAAGAGTTCTAACAAGGTAAATCATCAACGTAAACTGTAATAATGACGAATCCGGATTCTGATAAAACACATGAACATATAGGATTATTCTTAAATCCTTCTTTCAATAGATACTCGTTGATTCAATTATACAACATGTGTCCGGATTGCTTTAACCCATATAAAGATCTTTGAAGCTTTATAAAGTACATACTCCTAAATGTACTTGGATTAGTTGCTTCAAGTATCGTAATAATCTAATGATGCTTATAAATATGCAGTGACCACATTCATTAACTGCATATCTAATCCTTTTGTAATAACTAAATCAATTAAAAATATGAATGTGATTGCATTCATACCAAGGAAATATGTTTCCTCATAATTGCTCGGGTTTCTACTGGAAACCTTGTGCGACAAATCATACCGCATAATTTCATTTCGCATTACGCTTTCGTATAAATACTCATTTATATCTGACAAATATTACACCCTTTGGTGTTTGGACAACAGGTCCAAATGCATCTCGCTTCACTAGCGAGTTTAATTCAGTTTTAATAACTGCTTTCCATTTTGGCCAATCATTTCTACGTCGACATTCTTCGACGATTTTTTGGCTCACTTTCTTCATTACTTCTGGTAATATCAAGTGTTATCATATATGTTGTCGACAACAGTTTTATTTCTATCCATAAATTTTCCAGTACTCATGAAATGTATTGAGATCTCACTGTTCCTCTCCAGGGGAAAACATTTCATGAAACACCTCTACAGGAGGTTCCTCTTCAGGAGGTTTATACTCTTCAGGAGTTATCTCTTCAGGAGTTATACTCTTCAGGAGTTATACTCTTCAGGAGTTACATCTTCAGGAGGTTTCCTCTTCAGGAGGATTATATTTTATACAGAAAATACGGTCTCTTCATGAGCACCGATTTTTATTTTTCTTGTGCACCAATAGGTCTTCAACGCTTCAGGTGTATCTTAGACTCATTTATTGCTGTTTTAACAACTCGTCCTTCAGGGACTTCAATTCTTGCTTAAGCATTAACAGCAGTAATATATGATTTTACAACACCTTTAGTGTCAGTAAATACATCATGTAATTGATTTGCAACACTTTGCAGATAAATAATCCTCTGAACTTCTGGTTCACATTTATTTGTAAGAGGATCAAATTTAAACAGGATTTTATTATCCCAAGTAATTTCTTGTCGTGCTTCAGGCACCGATATTTCATTATTTCAAAACATGATGAAATATTAATAAGCTTATATATAAAAGCTTAGTATAAGTAAATCAAGTGCATGGCCGTACAACAGGTACGTGACTACTGTTTAGTCATACTACATCTATGACAAACATCTTCATCTTTTTATGAAGAATTATTCTGAAGGCCTTTACCCTTCTCTGAGTTTGATCACTTCTGGTGATACGATATATTTTTATCATCTTTAGTGTTGTCGCTTTTGGGACCAACACTTCTATAATTTTTCTACCACGTCTACGCCCTTAATTCCTTTGAAAGGATGCACTGTTTACTTCTGAGAATTGTGTAAATTCGATATTATTAATAGGACGTAACTGGTGTAACAAAAACTCATTATTTAGCTCAATCACTGGAAGACAAAACAAAAGTTCAGAATATTTGTTGAACTTTCACTCTCGATATTGCTACTGCAGGAGCACATTCGAGGTATGAAAAATAATGTCTTCTTTTATATATCATCATCAGTGACATTTTCACTGCAAAATTTTAATATTGAGCTGATTTTAAAGAGTGCAGAATATTCAATACCACTCTTAAAATCTTGCAACTTCAGGTGCAATAAATCATAATGATCTTTTGAGAGGATTACATCTTCTGGTGCTTATATCACTCTCTTAATTTATTTCACACAGTAAAATGATTTTTCATCATGAGATACACAGCACGGTCCTTCAGGGACACATGATTTTCTTCTATGATTGTATCTTTCAAGTTCATCATCATATCCAAATAGATCTCATCAAGGATCCTGGATAAATAACATTTTTCAGAAATGTCAATAGTAATAAATTTCAATATTTGACATTATATTACAAAAATAAATCTGTGAATTTAAGAAATATATTCACATTATCATGAGAATAAAAGTAGAATTTTATGAAGTAATATTCAGCAATATTACCTTTAATATTTATCTCGAGAACTGCAAATAATATATTGAAAAACTTACTTGAAGTAGAAGACCACTAGCTTCAGTATCAGTAGAACCTCGTGCTGATAACGTGTTATAAAACTAAAAAGAAAACTACTACTATTGCAAGAGAAAAGAAACTCTTAAGAACTGAAACTTTATTTCTCTCTCTATATTTTCTTATGAATTTCATTACAACTGAAGCCCATATTTATAGGCGTTGAAGTTACTATGCAAGTTACTATGCAAGTCACTATGCAAGTTACTATGCAGATTTTAAAATAATAGTGGTGGGGTCATTCACATAATTTAGTGGTGGGACAGGGGGCGGCGCCGTTTCGATCGTTCATTTACAATTCATAACATATATATATATATAAACATTTTCAATTACATTTTCTTCCTTGTAAGTGGTCACGTCCCGTCTTAATAATAATAGGCTAGTGGAAAGTGGATAATGATTTAAAGTTGATTATTTTTGTTTTGCAGATTTGAAGAGGTGTGACCAGAAGAATGTTGAAGAAAAGCGAGATGGGGATTATTTTGAAATGGAGGTGCCAATTGCTACTATTCATTTTTTTTTCTTTTGCAATTTTTTTTTTGGGACTTGGGTACAATTGTTTGTCTGAGCCTGAACATCTTTTATCCCGAGTGAAACTCCTAATATCTTTTAATAAATCGCCAATGAGTCAATTTAAGCGTGGTTAAATTTTCCTTGTAGCATAGCATTGGATGGCCCTTTTCTCAAGTTGATAAGTTGAGCTAGATGACATTATTTTCTACCCAAGATCCAAGTAAAAGTTGTTGAACATTGCCTACCGATGTAGTTGCTTATCAACTTGATCTTGAGTTGAATAGGACCGTGTTTTACTGTCTAGCTGCCACTTTTTAACTTGCAATGGCTTTACAACATGCCATATTCAAACCCACACTGTCACAATTAGAATCTACTTGACATTGTTCTTGATAAAGTTGTCATGTAGTATGATGCATTACGACTACATGCACTTCAATACATATAGTATGATATATTTTTTCCCTTAACACCTTTTCTCCTTTATGCCTGCCTTATTTTTTAGTAATTTTGGATTGTAACTGCTTCCATCTACAAGTTACGGCCTTTGAGTCTCAAAATAAAAATTCTTTGAATAAAAGCTTCAAATGCATGCAGATTAAGATCTGCAATGGGAAGTTAATACGAGTGGTTGCATCAGTCAAAGGGTTCTATACCATGGGGAGGCGGTTTGTACAAAGCCACTCACTGGTGGATCTTCTACAACAGCTTAGCAGAGCTTTTGCCAACGTGGGTACTTTGTTTTAATTCTATACACTTGTTTATATTGCATATGAATTGCTCTTCTACGCATATGAAGTTGGAAAGTTATCTCCTTGGAATCAACTCAAAGTATGCCAATTGCATAGCTTATGCCAACTTGAGAAATTAGGTTTGGGAATGGTGTACAAATTGCCAATAAATATTGGTTTAGAAGGCATGCTTCAAATATTTTGAGAAACCTCATAACTTTCTCGGTATATAGCAAACTGAATCACCACATGTTGTAACTTATTTGGTATGATATATTTAGGCCTGATTTGTTTTTATAGATAAGATGAGATAAAAGTTAAAAATGAATGAAATATTGTTATAATATATTTTTTTAATAGTTTTGCTTTGAGTTTTGAAAAAGTTTTTTTGAGATTTAAAAATATCGAATTGTTTATATCATTTTGTTGGGAATTTGGGAAAGTAGTAATGATGAGATGAAATGAGATTGTTTGGGAAAACAAACCAGGCCTTAATTTCAACAAAATCTTGAAAGCCCTATAAAAAATCAGGTTACAATTTTTCTAATTCAATATCTTTCCTTGAATAAATAGCTGAATTGTCATGGGAGAAGTTTAATTTTCTTCCCTCAGTAGTAATGTTCAAATTTGTTTAGGGTTGCATATCAACCAAATTTGCTGATTTCTGCTGAGTTTTGTTTCATTTGGTTGAGATTTGACTCAAGTGGCATATTTTTCATCTGCTATCCTATGTTGCTAACCTATTTTGAACTAACCTGCGTAGTCCGTAACTAACAGATGTGATTGATGCAGGCATATGAATCTTTAATGAAAGCTTTTGTAGAACGCAACAAGGTCGGTTTCCCATCATAATTACCGTTTTACACGTAATGTTGTGAAAAGAAAAAAATGTGTAAGCTTTTAAATAATTCATCATGTTGTTTTTGTTCCCTCCCTTTTCAGTTTGGTAATCTTCCATATGGATTTCGAGCAAATACATGGCTTGTTCCTCCATCTGTTGCTGATTCTTCGTCAGACTTCCTAACTCTACCAACAGAAGATGAAAGTTGGGGTGGCAATGGCGGCGGCCAGGGAAGAAATGGTGAATATAATCTTCGACCATGGGCAACAGATTTTTCAATATTGGCTCGCCTACCTTGCCAAACTGAAGAGGAGAGGGTGGTCCGTGACCGAAAAGCTTTTTTGCTTCATAGTCAATTTGTTGATGTCTCAGTCTTTAAAGCTGTTGCAACAATACGTCGTCTTGTAGATTCCACCATGCAAGCAAACAATTCACACAGTAGTCAGCCAGGCTCAGTCCTTTATGAGGATCACGTGGGAGATTTATCCATTACAGTGAAACGTGATACAACTGATGCAAGCTCAAAATCTGAAGTAAAAATGAGTGGCAGTTGGTTTTCCAATATGTCTGACAAGGAAGTTGCTCAAAGGAATTTGCTCAAAGGGTTGACTGCAGATGAGAGTGTAGTGGTTCATGTAAGTACCCGTCTTCTGTGCTGGAAAGTTAGAAGTACGTGTGTTGAAAATTTGAGGAATATGAATCTGATTAACAGCTGCCTCTACAGCATGCTACTTATTGAACAATTTATTTGTGCTTGAGTGTCACTGATTTCTCAGCTGTTCTCTCTCTCTCTCTCTCTCTCTCTCTCTCTCTGCATAGAAGCCTAGTTTTATTTAAGCATTTTCAGTTTAATTTCTTTACTTTACAAATCCATGGCTACCTTTTCCAAATTAGTTCCCGTAAGCTGCATATGTTCTATGTCCAACCTTCTTCATTGATGATAATATTTTTCTTTGATATCAAGGCAGAGATTATTCTACTACTGAATAATAGTTTTCTTTTGGTCTTGTCCGTGTCCTTGTAATGTCTCTGAACATCTAAACTTCATCATCCCTCACGATGTTGCTGGCTGATCTCTGTTTCTTGGGTCAAAATTGTCTTTTGCAGGATACTCCTTCCTTGGGTGTTGTTGTAGTAAAACATTGTGGATACACTGCAACTATAAAAGTGGTTGGTAAGGTGAGGAAGGCAAAGTTTGAGACCCAAGAAATTGAAATCGATGATCAACCAGATGGAGGAGCGAATGGTCTTAATGTTAACAGGTTTGAACTATAATCTAATTGCCTCATTACTCAACAGTTTGGTTTTGACCTTTTGTAATTACATGCATGTATTGCCACACAGTACTGTGAGCAGGGATTAATAGTATCCCAGGCGTGTCAGCCGCATCAGATCATTCTCCTGTCATAGTTGTTACGAAGAAACCTGAGTAGCAGAAATTGATTGCTTATCCTCTCCTAACTACATGTTTGAATATCCAGAAAGATTTGGTTGTCCTCAAAAGATGGCAGGTTGAGAAAAAATAGGGACTTAGTTCAGCTCCCTGACACTGTTATCTAGTCTTAGTTTTTAGCTTGTTATTGAATCTACTGACTATTCCTTTTGAGAGTTTAAGATATTGTTGTAAAGACTTTACTGTTGCATAATGTATATTACCCTACAGACTGATTGAATAAAAAATTCTTTTTACAGCTTGAGGCTTCTACTTCATAAGTTTAGTGCTGAATCGTACAGAGGCGGTTGCTCACCTCAGTCTACCTTGGATGGTTTACAAATGTCTAGATGTCTCATAAGAAGAGTAATTAAAGAGAGCTTGAAAATGTTAAAGGAGAAACCAATTGATTCTGAGAGGTCTATCAGATGGGAACTTGGCTCTTGTTGGATACAACATCTACAAAAGAAGGAAACACTATCAGAAAAGAGTTCTATTCCCCCCAATGATGTTAACCAGGCTGAACATGCCGTCAAAGGTCTTGGAAATCAATTTAAGTTTTTGAAGAGAAGGGAAAAGAAACAAAGTACCGTAAGTAGCACGTGGGATAAGGAAGAAGATGATTCTAGACCTGGCAATCTGCACGTGGAAACTGAGTCGGGAGAGCTATGCAATGGGGAACTTTACAGCACAGCAGGACTGGAGAAACTACTTTCTGAAGATGCGTTTTTGCGCCTTAAAGAAACTGGAACTGGTTTTCATTTAAAGGTTCCCTTGACATCTTTGTGATAAATTTTACATTATTGACATTCTTAATTTGGTTTCTAAGCCATTTATGCTATCAGACATTCTCATTTTGACTGAATACAATCTAAATTTTGTTCTTTCTTTCTTCCTATGATTAAACTGTTATTGTATTTTTTGTTCCTGTGTTGTTTTTACGGAACTGGTATTGCTTCTTGTCTACTGATATTCTTTCTTATTATCTTTTAGGCTAATTGATTTCATTTGCTTCTTCCAACAGTCAGCAGATGAGCTAATCATGCTGGCACATCAATACTATGATGAAGTTGCATTACCAAAACTGGTAATGTTCTTTTAATTAACTTTTTCTGTGTACTGAAGTTCACAAGGATCTTATGCAGGATTATGAACTAAATCTCTTTCTTTGTTAGGTATCGGACTTCGGATCACTTGAACTTTCTCCAGTTGATGGCCGTACGCTAACTGACTTCATGCATTTAAGGGGACTTCAGATGCGCTCTTTGGGTCGAGTGGTGAGGAAACAATCCCTTTATTTCTTTCTCCCAAGCCCACCCCGCCTCCCCTCACAACATTCCAGTCAAAATTCCTCTGGTTTTGGTCCTTTGAAATTCTGTAGGATTTTGGAATAGCTAAATGTACAATTATTGCAGCGGCCTCTAATATTGTTGTGCAAATCAGGTTGAACTTGCAGAGAAACTTCCCCATATACAATCACTTTGTATCCATGAGATGATTACTCGAGCTTTCAAGCATGTACTTAAAGCAGTTGTTGCCTCTGTTGACAACGTTGAGGACTTACCTGCAGCAATTACTTCATCCCTAAACTTTTTACTTGGATGCTGTGAGATGGAAGATGACCAAGAATTGAATGATGATCATCTTCTCAGATTTGAGTGGTTAAAATTGGTTTTAGCCAAAAAATTTGGTTGGACACTAAAGAATGAGTTTCTCCATGTGAGAAAGTTATCAATTCTCCGTGGGCTTTGCCATAAGGTATTTATCCCTTTTGACTGCTCTTGTTGCTGAAGTTTAGTCAATGCATGATTGTCATTCGAATTTGTTATTTATTTCACAGGTTGGATTAGAGTTGATTTCGAGAGATTATGACATGGAATGTCCTTACCCCTTCAGGAAATATGATATCATCAGCATGGTTCCTGTGTGTAAGGTGTTAATTGGTCTCCCTCTCCAATTCTGCTTTTGATTTGTTTACCGACTCTTTGAGCCAGCTAATAGTGGCCTGAACATATCCTAAACATTTGATAATCCTGTTTTTGATTTGATGGTTATCATCTCATTTAGGCAGCTGAAATTGGCTCCAACATATACTTGATTGTTGCATTTTTTTCAACAGCATGTTGGATGCTCTTCTGCTGATGGACGGAATCTGTTGGAGTCGTCAAAAGTTGCTCTTGATAAAGGAAAGTTAGAGGATGCTGTTAATTATGGAACAAAGGTACTTTTCCACTCTCCTACTCAACCCATATCTTCTTTTCCTAGATAGAAAACAGTAATTTATCTCAGGATGTAATACTTTCATTTGAAGGCACTAGCAAAGATGATAGCTGTATGCGGTCCCTACCATCGAACTACTGCAAGTGCTTACAGTCTTCTAGCCGTAGTACTTTACCACACAGGAGACTTTAATCAGGTAACAAAATCTTTATTTTTTTTGGCTTTATTTATGGGAAATAGAGCTAAGCATCCATCTGGACCATCTTACATTTTCTGGAGTGAAGTATTAATTGTCATGGTGAGTTTTTGTATTGAATGGAGATAATCTTCTTGATTTGCTTTAGTCATTTTCAGTTTCTAGAACATATGTAGGTTTTTCCTCTTGTTTTACTTCTTGTGTACTTGGGCTATGCCTATTCTTGATAATAAAATTCTAATTCATCGTTTCAAATTAAAGAGTCTAGATTTTTTTGTTTAGTGCTAACAAAATGCAAAATTCTCGAGTTTGATATATAGCAGATGTAGGATTATAGTATCTATACAAGTAAGTCGAGCCTAAGTATGCTTTATAGTCTTTGGAATTTGCATCAAATAATGACGCACTTTTAAGATTTTTATTTTGAAGAATGAACAATCTCTCAGACCTACGTCATTGCACAACCATTTTATAATTGATGTTACTGCCAATGTTCTTGTGGGCTGTCTTTAAATTTTGTTGTTACCAAGTCTCACCATGTGCGAGTGGTTGCATTTGTTTTGTTCTCTAAATTCCAGTTATTTTTCCATTTCCTAGGCAACTATATATCAGCAAAAGGCTTTGGATATCAATGAGAAAGAACTTGGGCTTGACCATCCAGATACAATGAAAAGCTACGGGGATCTTTCTGTTTTCTACTACAGACTTCAACACATTGAATTGGCTTCGAAGTAAGTCTAAGCTGTTTCGAAATACTGCATTTAGCAAAAGTAAGGATCTTTGCATTTAGTCATTCTAGACTAATGATCTGTATACTACTAAATACAGAGATTAAATCTGGATTTCCTATTAAATCTTTTTTTATAATTTTTTTTTATTAATCCATGTAATTAGGCAATGCCCAAGTACATAAGAGTATACAAGAAAGAGCCTAATTACAAACTACTCTCTACTAAAAGTAGCATAAAAGTCATTAAAACTCATCTCATTCAATACAACGGATGAAGCCCAAAGCCACAATGTATGATAGAAAAAGGCCCTCAAACCATCCAGACAGCATTCCGTATTGTCAAAACATCAGCTATTTCTTTCAATCCATGTGCACCACATTAAACGTAGAGGCACCATCTTCCAAACAGCTGCAATGTGATGATGGTCCTGAATCCCCTCCAACATGACAATAAATCCATCAACCTCCTAGGCATTACCCATACGATACCGAGCCTAGTGAAGATGTCATCCCAGAAAGACTTAGACTACTTCGAAATGGAGAAGTAGGTAGTCTACTGATTCGCTGCTGTGTTTACACATAAAGGACCCTGTTAAGTAGAGGCCATGTTTTTTCAGCTTGTCGATAGTCAATATTTTCCCATGGGATGCCAACCACCAACCAAAAAAAGCAACTTTGAGGGGAGCATTGCTCCTCCAAATGCTCTTCCAAAGGAAGGTATTGGAGGGGTGAGCTGTCAATACCTTGTAATAAGAGCGGGCTGAAAATTTTCTTGTTTCCTGTAAGTGTCCATAGTAATCTGTCCTCCCTTTCTATTAAACTATCCATAGTTACAGTATACTTGTAATTGATTCATTGTGCGCCCTTTGGTTCTCTTGATTAAACCTAATGTGTAATTGGCAGGTATGTAAACCGTGCTCTGTTCCTTCTTCATTTTACATGTGGACTGTCGCACCCAAACACAGCTGCAACATATATAAATGTAGCTATGATGGAAGAGGGCATGGGAAATGTTCATGTTGCTCTCAGATACCTGCATGAAGCTCTAAAATGCAACCAAAGATTATTAGGAGCAGATCATATACAGGTCTCTCTCTCTCTCTCTCTCTCTCTATGCGTATATGTAGATGTTTTCATATGTATTACTGCATTACATGCAATCTTCTCCCGAGTAAAATGTTTTGTTTTACCTTACAGACAGCTGCAAGCTATCATGCCATAGCCATAGCTCTTTCATTAATGGAAGCATATTCCCTGAGTGTGCAACATGAGCAAACTACTCTTAAAATACTTCAAGTCAAACTTGGACCAGAAGATCTTCGTACTCAGGTCCCAGCTTTGATATCCCGTGTTTATTGATTTTACTATCAGACTGTATTTTCTACGATAGTGTCTCTATTGCAATCTGTTCAATAAGATAACTTTGCAATATGGCAAATTTAACTGAAGGAATGGCTTCAGCCATTTCACTTTCGCATGGGGAGGTCCAAATTTTTGTAGTTGATGTATGATGATGCTGTTTGTTTATTAATACAGGATGCTGCAGCATGGCTTGAATACTTTGAATCAAAGGCCCTGGAGCAGCAAGAAGCAGCAAGGACTGGAACTCCAAAGCCAGACACATCAATTGCAAGCAAAGGTCACCTTAGGTATTGATATGGTATTCCCAAATTACTTAGTTTCAAATCGAATTATCATATTTCAGGGAACCAAAACCCTTGATCCTTTCTTGCAGTGTATCGGATCTCCTGGATTACATAAGTCCTGATCAAGATTCAAAAGGGAGTGATGCACAGAAGAAACAGCGGCGTGCAAAGGTAGGCAGATATTTTTTCTTGCTATATCAGGATTTAGGAACATAATGTCGATACTAATGTTCTTTCATGATCAGTATAACCCCCTTGACCCAACATAATCACTTAAATTGTCATAGAGAGTAGGTTCAACTAAACTGTCTTGATGCCATTTTTGTTCGTTGTGGTCAGTGTTGTTGAAAGCATTAGGTACACTAGCACCCTCTTTTATGGTGTTCTTTAGGAGTTTGTTTGTTAATGACAGTAGTCTTGTTGAGCTTTAGACATTCTAGGAACCTCTTTTGTCACATATCTAGCTTTTAAGGTTGTTCTCAGAATATGCTAGAAATTATCAACCAAATATCTGCATATCTAGAGTCATTCATCTAGTAGATCCCCTAAATAAAGAAATTTACAATATTTCCTTTATGGAATTTAACATGCTCCTCATGATTTCATTTATAATTTCCCGGGGGTTTTCAGTCAAGTGATAAAACCCATCAAGCACAAAATGATTCTACGGCAGATGGTGACATGTTCTATGATGGCTCAGAAGATACTGAAGATACAACAGATGGAAATACCAAAGTAAGTACGGTTGGCAAAGTTAAACCTGAAGAAAGTGATGATATTGCAAGAAGTGGACCAAAAACTGTAATTGGAGTTGTTGAACAACCTACTTCAGATGAAGGGTGGCAAGAAGCCAATCCGAAAGGGCGGTCAGGGAATACTACAGTCCGGAAATTTGGCTGGAGGCGACCAGCTCTTGCAAAGCTGAATGTTAACAATGCTGAATATTCAAATCTTAAAGAAAGTGGCTATAGCCGGGACCCCATTTCACCAGTGCAAAAAACAACTCCAAAGACTATCTCAACCGAGTTGTCTTCATTGAAGCAGTCAAAGGTTACCAACTTGAGTTCTAGAGATGATTCAATTAATCCCCAGGCAAAAGCTCATGCTTCCAAGATTCCCTCCAGTCCAGCAACTCTTACTTCCTTGGCTTCAAAATCTCTTTCTTACAAAGAAGTAGTAGCTCTGGCACGTACAGGTACCATTCGAAAACCATTTCTGGAGAAAGTAGAGGAATTAAATGAGGAAAAAACTGAAATCCAGGTGCTCAACATTCCACATGAGATATCAAAGGATGAAGAAAGCAGCAATAGCTCTCTAGTTGAAGCAATCCCAAAAGATGTTGAGGTCAAAGAAGATGATGAAAAAAGCGATCAAATGGAACATACTACCCCAAAAACTGAAGAGGTTTCATGTTCATCCGATCAAGTAAAGCTGGTAGAAACAAATGGGAGTAAGCTATCTGCTGCAGCTGAACCATTTAATCCAGGATCACTCCCCATGCCTAACCATGCTGCAACAAGTATATATGATGTAAACATCAGTCAAGGCATGCTTGCAGAACATGCTCTTACTCCAGTTGTTGACAGGATTCCTTGCGGACCTAGATCACCTCTGTATCTGAGAAACAATTATTCTTTTCGCACGAAACAGGGCTTTCCGAGATATCATACCCGTGGCAAGGAAAGTAGTGGATTTGGGCCACCTAGAATCATGAACCCACATGCACCCGAGTTTGTACCTGGGAGAGCCTGTCAAACAAATCATGCCAATGCTAATCCTAACATTTCAGCCGAGTCGAATTTCATGTTTGAAACATGTAAGGCGGAAGAGGAAAAGCTGGATGATAAATCCAATAATGAAGTTAAACATAGTGCTTCAAAAAAGAGCTTCACCGAGTCTGAGAAGTCGGAGCTTGTAAGTCAGATATTGCTTAGTTTGTTTGTACAGTCAGTTCAGCAAAATATGGATCCTGCGGAGGAGCCTGCAGTTAGCGAGAAGAATTTTGAGTGTTCAGAGAATTCTTCGGATGCAGTTGCAAATGATGGTGCAATTATAGAAATTGTTGACGGGAATGAGGCAAAGGATTTGGTTTCTCAAACAGGTAATGGTAAGCAGCCGGAAATAATAGACATAAATAACAAGACCAATGGGGATGATGACGGGTTTACAGTTGTCCCAAAGAGGAGAAGAAACAGGCAGCAGTTTAGGGATGGTGTAAGTGGGTTGTGCAATCAGCAATCTATCTGTGCTTCTGTTCGTTAAAGAGTGAGGAAGACCCGAGATGGCATTGCCTATTCAAGGATTGCCTCTTCATCTAGAAGTTATGGTCTCGTGAATTTGTTTGCATCACATTTGAACAGTAGCACATATTATATTAAGGCAAGTTTTGGTCATACTCGATTTCATTCTATTGGTTTATAAGTTCACTTGGGACGTTTTAATAACTCTTGTAGAAATTTCTCTCTTATTTCGAGATTTTAGTTTATCAATAAAAAGCTAATTGGCTAATATCATGAATCCTTCTACCTACTTCATGATCCGTTTCTCTCCTGTGCTTTTTTCTCCTCCTACAATAAAAGTGGAATTCAACTTATTCTGTATATATTCTCTGCTAATCCGATGCTTTGATGAATTCAAAAATGGTTATTGTATACGTATCTTGAGACGTTCCTGATAATTGACAACCTTGGTAATGATGCATTTAAAGTGTTGATGCTGGCACTTAAACCCCCCACATCCCAGTTTATTTTTATATCAAAACCCACTCATTATAAATTAATACTTCCTTGGGATATATCCCTGCAGATTTTAGTCAAAAGGATGACACAATTCAATTCAATATACTCAGTCCATTCTGATATGGATTTGCATGAGGCCCTTGACCCTACCCGGTTTTGAAATCCGAATTGATCTCTGGTTATTTCTGACCTGTTTAACTGGAGTAATTAAGAAGATTGAAGTAGTCTAGGACAAAATGACTCTCCATATATCTCAACAAGACAATTATTATCTTGGGTAGAAATCACATTAAAATATTATTATGGTATAATAGTAAATCGCATCATTTTTTTTCTTCTCTTTTTTGACAAATGAAGAGAAACCTATATATAATCACAAACATGTCAGAGGCTGCTACGACCAAGATTCTTTGCCATTGATGAATAACTAGTGCGTTCGATCTATCATTCATAGGGTTGAATACCTTCCTGGCATATTTACGTCTTCATCAATATTCTCTCTCACGGGATCCCATGTTGTGTTCTATTCACAGGTTCTATATTGACCCCTGCAATTCAAAGATAAGGAAAATGGGCAACCTTAACTTCGACAGAATACGATATATAATCAAAATGCAACGTCTTGACAATTCTTTCGTTGCATGGCTAAGACTTGAATGCATGTCATGTTTATTTCCGCCATCAATTGCGTGTTCTCTAGAGTTCGAGTTAAGCAGCTTGAGTTCATTGTATTATGCTAAGCCAAGTCATAATTTGCTTATAAGCACATTCATTAAGCAAAGAGTTCAACATTTCACTTTTTTTTATTGACAAAAACCTCGCATTCATGCATGTATATGTCATGCGCAAAATTTGGGTTTTTTTTTTTTTCCAAACTCCTAGACAAATCGACCAAGTTTTTAGGTGCTTTTGGACGTCGAGATAAATTCAGTGAGTTGAGATGAGTGGTTAAGTTGAGTTGAATAAAATATTATTAAATTATTACTTTTTAATATTATGGATATTTTGAGATTTGAAAAAATTATAATGATGAGATATGATTTAATGTGAGTTTGAAAATCAAACCGGATAGTCTTGTTTTATTTTTTCTTCCATGTTCTCCCTCCCCAATATATATATATATATATATATATATATATATATTTGCAACCGTAAGGCTTATAGAGAAAGCTAGCAGTTGCCAATATATTCACGCCAATCCATAAATAAAGAACACAGTTCGACAAATTTGTGATATCTTCCACAAATAGGATAGCTTGGTCCATTGGAAGAAATTAGAGAGGTTGGAGAGTGGAAGATGGTTTTCATAATTATGGATATCGATTATCGATCCTTTTTTTTTTTCCTTTCTTTTTATGGCATAAAAATAAAAGCTTATTATAATTTATTAATACAAAAGATAAAAGTAGTAGGGATCACATGTCATATCTGGGTGGGTTAGAACCACAAGGAGAAATGGGTAGCTAGAAGGGTAAAAATTAGAGGTGGTGGTGATGATTACCCTCATATTAGATTTTGATTTGAGATGCCCTGTTCTTCAACAGACGAAGGTTTCTCAATTACGCAAAGATAATGGAGTGGACCCAAAATGATTGGGGAAATGATGTTGTTCCCATTTTGTATGTTTTTACTTAATTGAGTCCCAAAAGGTGTTGATGCCTCTCTGGCTCTCTTTAATAAAGTTTTAGGATGGTTTGAACAGTGAGATGAGGATAATAAAAGTTTGGATTGGTAGACTAGATGAGTTTGAGTTTAAATATAATTTTTTTAAATTTTTATATAAAAAATAAATTTTAATCTAGTTTTTTTAAATTTTAATACATATTTTTTAAATTTTAATTCAACTTTTTTAAATTCTTAAAATAATAATAATAATATTAAAAAATAAACTAAACTAAATTCATCTTAATTTATCTCATCTCTCAATCTAAATCGGGC
Organism: Platycarya longipes; assembly: GCA_036559045.1. Taxonomy (NCBI): domain Eukaryota; kingdom Viridiplantae; phylum Streptophyta; class Magnoliopsida; order Fagales; family Juglandaceae; genus Platycarya; species Platycarya longipes. Next base: position 51,568,310 of record CM071789.1, read on the forward strand.
CTAAATGAATAGAGATATTTGTAAATAATAATAAAATTATTAGTTGAGAGGATACCTCTGAATCCAAACTCATCAACCTAGTTTTTTTATTTTTAATTTTCTTCTTCTTTCTAATCAGTATGACAGTATTACAAAATACCATAGCCAATTATATGTCAGGCCAACGTAGGTGTTACCAAGTCAAAAGACAAAGGAAATGATCGCTGAATGAATAGTACTTTGAAACCAATTAAGATCCCCAGCAAGACGAAATATTGGAGGGGATTGCTTGATATATAATTGAAGTTACATTATGTTAGCAATAATTGGTCTCTTCTCGATGAAGTACAATACTTTACTAATTGGTACTTACGTTGTGTAACACGCGTTGGTCTCTCACACGCAGAATCTGATTTTGTTCATAAATAAAAACCTATATTAATTGAACAAAGTTAGCCTTCTTTTGATTACATAAATCATTTCATGTCATCTTATATAATAATTATAATTCTTTTAAATTTTTATACAGTAATGAACGAATTAACTTTTTTTAATTTTAAAATAAAAATAATATTTTAATAGTATCTTATTTCATTTTTAACAGCTTTCACCTTATTCTATTTCTTCTTATCTCATCTGTATAATAAAGAGAGACCTAATCTAATTACTTAAATATTCATAAGAAAGTTGTTTGCATATTGCAAGCTATGATAAAGGTCCCTAAATTATAATTAATTATCACCATTATAGAACCATAATAGTGGTATATAGATAAAATGTATTTGTTTGATCTTTGCCTTATCCTTAAACTTAAAAGGTCAATCTTTCATTCTTCACATGTAGTCGTTTGATATCCAAACACCCATGACTTTGGTACCAATTGTAACGGACTCCCAACACTTGTACCCAAAGCAAAAGTCATCCACTAAAGAACATTAAGCTCGTTACTTTAAATGATTATCCACATGATGTAATACCCACTTTTTTTTTTTTTTAACTTAGTGGGTTGTTTGTTGAGTTTCAGAATATTGAGTTTAATTTGTTAGTTTGTTAAAACTCCACTCAAGCAAGCATTTAATTTCTCTGACCCATAGTCTATTTTCCAATCATGTTGTCCTCCATGGATGCCTCGTATCATTGAGTGTTCCCTTGGCATCTTCCATTGTTTTCATGTGATCCAAACAGATGACAACTTATGAGTGACTTTTGACTATGGAAAAAAAGCATACCAATTTGTTTGTGTTTCTGAATATTGAAAAGCTTAGCTCATAGTGGGCATATATTTATTAATCACATGGATATCATTAAGGCACGTGGTGGATGCTTAATAATTTAATAGGTTGACTCTTTACAAGCATGATGAGAATTCTTTATTGGGAATTTTAGGCAAAAAACATGACAGATCATTATTCTCATTGCTATATCAAATTCATTCCATCCCATGTCATATATTATTTTATGATCTTATCGTACCAAAAAATGTTATCCATTTTTTAAATAAATTCATAGGTTAATTATTTGAACTTGTTTTTTTTTTTATTAAAAAAAACAAAACAAAAAAATCTTTCATTTGTTGTATTTAAGTTAAATTAAGGCTATTTTTGAAACACAAACTCACATCAATCCATCTCAAATTAAAAGTGAACGTTCAAAAGGGAAAAACCGAAAGAAACAGCAAAGAAAAGTAGCTGAAATTGTAAGGAAGCTCCTGCAAAAGTAAAGGAACAACAAATGTCAACATATCCAGAAGAACAGATCGACCACAAAAGCAATACAAAAACACGAAGAGTAAAGCAAAGAAATTACAAGGAACCAAGCTAAAGTGGACCTAAATCAAGGCAAGAGAAAAGCTTTTGTCCATAATGTCAAACTACAATCCCTCACGCAAACAAAGGGGGAAAAGCCAGAGAAAAATATGGGAAAAAGAGAATGAAATTTTCCCGACCATTGATTCATCCCTTCACCGCCACAACAGAACAAAAGAAAGAAGAGAAATACAGACACAGATAAAGAGAGAGAGAGTGAGAGAGAGATCGGCTCTCTGACTCTGAGGTTGCTGTCTGTGTAGTCTTTCGCATCGATTTCTTATTTCAATGCCCCGCTGACCCCGCGTGAATCATCATTGAATGCCAGCTCATTCTTCATTCATTTCTCCGTTTGTTTTCTCATTCCTCCTTTTTTTTTTTTTTTTTTAAGTTAGATTTGACTATAAAATCTTATCAAACATTCTCAAATATTTTTTATTATTTATTATTTTATTATTATTTTATTTTATTATTAATTACTTTTTTATTATTATTTAATATTTTATTATAATTTTTTATTTATTTTTTATTACTATTCATAAATATTTTCAAACCCTCTCAGATACTCTTAACCTTCAAACTAACCTAAGTTTCAAATTACTGTTTCATTTCCACCACTTCCACACTCTTGTTTACCTTCATCGCATCGAATCAAAGGAGGCAAATCCTGGCATATATGTATTCATTTCTAGCGGATTTGCTTGCTATTGTTGAAGCAAATACCTGCAGGGCCACATAAATATGACCATTGTTAACAATACCAAGATATGAGTTTAAGACAATGATCTGGAAGAACATAAGTCTTATATAAATATATAAAATATATACATGAAGATGATAAGGTACTCGGGTGGTTTCCTGGTGCTTTCTACGAAACTCAAGCCCAGGAACACATTGACTTCAATGCCACTGTTTTTGTTTTTATTTTTAACCTAACATAAAAAGATAAAAGATAAATAATACATATCATACATATCACAATATTTTACATAATCTATATTATAAAATAAAAACATTTTTGTAAAATAATATTAATTTTATAAGATAGTTTTAAAAAATATATATTTTAATCATAAAGAGATTATATAAAAATAAATTCACAAAATTATATATTTTGTGTGATATGTTATATTATAAAATTATTTTTATTATAAAATAGATCTAATAAATATTATAAAATTACATCAATTTATGAATTTTTTTTATGTAATTTCTTTGTATTTGTATTAATTTTTTTTTATAAAAATATCATTTTTTTATAACATTTTTATATAAAATATTATAAAATATGTTGAATATTTATCTTTTTTAAAGGAAAATGGCACCGATTCCACGTTTTAGACAGAGTGGAAGTAGTAATAAAACACGTCCACAAAGTACAAAATAATTACACTACAATTACATGCTTCTCATCTGAGCTTCTGATCTCTACCACTATGCCTCAGTCTGACATTTCCACCACACAGTACCCCATAAATCAGAGCACCCCAAAGGTTCAATTAAAACTCGAAGTTTGAAAAAAAATAATAATAATAAGACAAGTACGTGAAAGTAAAAGATAAAATATTTGTTTATACGTTCAAAAGCAACCCTTTTCTCTCTTCACAGGTATAAAACCTCAAGTTCCAGCCTCTCTTCCCGCTTTCTTTATGATCACTTCTCTCTCTCTCTCTCTCTCTCTCTCTCTCTCTAATGGCTTCCAATAGCCGCAACCGCAACGCCATCATGCAGTTACCAACCTATGCATCCGACCCAACCTCACCCAACACCACCTTCGTCCAAGCCGATCCTTCAAATTTCCGGGCTGTCGTTCAGGAACTCACCGGAGCCCCTGAAGACCCTTCTGCTCTAAAACTCCCTCTCACCCTCAAACCATCTCACCACCACACCACCCCTAAATCCACAAACACAACCGCCGCCTCTGGCGGTTCCGCCGAGATGGGTCCCAGAAAACCCACCTTCAAGCTCCATGAGCGCCGGCACGCCACCAAAAAGCTTGAACTAAACATCGAACACGCTGCCATCTTCAACAAGCACTGCATGCCCAGCAAGCCCAGCTTCAACTCCGGACCGTCATCGGCACCGTCGGCTTCTTCTTCTGGGTCTCTCGTTCGGTCGATGATCTTCTCCCCGGTGTCTCCTTTTGAGTTATACGGTCGTGGCAGCCCGAGGACGCCGCGTGAGATGGAGGAGGAAGAAGAGAAGGCCATTGCCGAGAAAGGTTTCTATTTGCACCCGAGTCCACTCAGTACTCCAAGAGGGTCTGACCCTCCCGAGCTTCTGCCTTTGTTCCCCCTTCATTCTCCTAGAGATCTGAATCACAATTCGTATTCTCATTAATAATTTTGCATCAAAGTAATTATTATAGTTTTATGGATTTAAATTTCTAAAATCAGTTGAAATATATGTTTCGTCATTTATTACTTATTCGAGTATTGATTTAATTACTTTTATTTCTTTCTTTCTTCATTCATGTCATTCCATGCAATTTGTACCATTGCAGCTCTGAATGAAGACGACGAAGAACATTCCTTTTAAGAAAACAATTATTATTTTACATTTTAAGTTTTCGACAAGGCTAGCTGAAAATTGAGGCCGTTAGATTTAGTATTAGTGACCGGCGGAGATTAAGGGAAAGGCATGCAACGAGGCCTATATCTGACAAATTAAACAAACGGCTACGATTTGTAGATGGGTAATTAATACGATGTTGTCAGGACTATGATGACATTTAGTGTAAAGTGGCTGCTCTAAATCCAGGGGCGTGATTTCTCTGACGCAGGTTATTAGTTCAAAATTTGAAGGATATAGCACAATCTTTCACCGTCGAGATATGGACGGTTAGGATGGGTGGTTTCCAAGTAATGAAATGGGAGTTTACTTGTAGTTGTAGTGTCGAGTCAGACTATTAGTATTAGATTTATTAAATAATTCTTTAAAATTTGAAAGAAAGTATAATTTTAATAAATTTATCAAATATTTAAATTTATAATTTTATATTAGATTTATTATTAAATTTATCAAAATAATAATATAATAATATTTTTTAATAAAAATATATTTAAATATATTTTTATATTTTGTAATTATACTAATCATATATATATTAATAATATAATCTGATACTTAAATAATTATTTTTTAACCAAATTTTGAAAAAAATATATTTTTTAATTCCTTATTAAAAAATTAATTTTTTTCAATCAAGATTTTCAATCAAATAAGAAAATAAGAATGAGAAAATAAAAAAAATAAAATATGAGAATAAAATATATTAAAGTATGATTTAAAGTGTAAATAGTAATCTTTTAAATATAAAGGATTGTAAAAATTTATTATAGTTTAAAATTACATATTAAGAAATTTGATGAATCTAATATAAAGATTTTTTAATAAAAACCATTAAATTTATATTTAATGAATCAAATCGAATGCGCTCATGTCACATGTGATAATTTGGTAGGAGTGAAAGCAGAGGCCGCCGGCACTCTTTGGCCGTTGTTGACCTTTGCCTAAATTAAACCAAACCAAACCAAACAAAACAAAAATGCTTTAAGAATTTTCACGAGACATTTTGTAGCCTTGAACAAAATATTTGAAAAAGAATACACGAAAAAGACATCCTCTAATTCCATGCTATTGCGCATAGAAAATAATAATAATAATAATAATAAACAATGCTATTGCTGTTTCTCTTTTTGTTTGTACTCGATTTTCTTTTTGGAATTTGTCACAACTCTAAAATAGATTTATTCTTATGATTATAGTTTTTGTTTAGATTCAAAATTTATTTATTTCATCATTATAATTTTTTTAATTTTTATATAAAATATAATAAACAATACAAATTTCAAAATAATAATAATATCGTAAAATAATATTTTGATAATATTTTATTTAATATTTTATCTTTTAACTTATTTCATTTCTGAATCTAAACTAGACCTATAATAAATATTTTTGTAAATATGAACACGTGTTAAGAAAATGAGGTTGGTATTTCTTATTGTATAATTTGGGCCTCAATTTTTTTTTTTTTTGGGAGGGGTAGGGAATTTGCAGGCTTGCCAGAGGTGAATTTGGGCCTTCAGAGTACTAGTAGTGGCCTAATTGAATTGGAAAAAAATCGCTTTTATAAATTTAGTTAGTAATTTTTTTTAACAATATTAAGGAATAAACTTTATAAATATATTATTATTTTATTAAATATTGATTTTAAAATTTCGTTTATTTTAATTCTGTTAAAATATTGAACTCGCTCCAGGACAACCGAATGGACAAAGAAAACAAAATAGCATTTGGCAACTACAGGCCTTGCTAAAAGGCGTTCGGAGGCGACGGTGGCAGAAGAAAAGATCCCCGCTTGATTTCATGCAAAGTTGATTTTGTGTTCAATCCGTAACCTTCGACAACAATGGTGTAGTGATTCCATAGAGCAAGGAACCCATTTTGTGGAGGCAGACTCGTGTGGGGGTATTTTATGGTCCAAAAGTAATTTGGACAAGGATTTGGGCTTGTTAGAGTATTAATATTGGACTAGGCTATTAGCCAAATGCCAATGCATCGCATATTTTAACCATACAAGAGAAAAATTTATATTGAATTAGTTAAATTATTAAAACTCAATATATGAGCTAGGCATGTTCATTCAGGTTAGGTTTTATCCAATAGATAATAGATTTAACACTTTCACTTAAAAAGTCCAATAGGCATGTTCATCCAGCCCAACTTTGAAATTTTCTTTATTTTTCAATAGATTTAACACTTTCACCTAAAAAATTTAAGAAAATTACTTATATTTCAAATTCAGATTTCTAAATTTGAAATTCGGATGAACATGCCTAATATGAGCTACAATAAATTAGGAGGGCTAGTCAAATATGAAGGGTTACCGTTCAATCACTAACATAATATTTTAATTATTTTACTCATATGATTAATCATATTTTAATCATCAAAGTAATATTTTAATAATAGATTTTATTGGTTAATTAGTTTTAAGTAAAAATTAGATTATTAATTAATATATGAACTATATTAAAAAATATTATTAAAATATATAGTATTATATTCCCTCCCATAAAAATATTAAAATATACAAACAGTGGAGAAGACGGATTTTTTATTTTGTATTTTAATGAGTTGGTTAATTGTAATACTTTTGTATTTTGACAAATTGTGAGATATATATATCTCACAATTTTAATAGTAATATAAGTCAATTTTCAAACGGTATCTGCTACTTTGGACGTCCAATGAAGTTTGTATCTTCAAAAGACCACTCTTTAATCTTTTAATTGTCTTTTGTCCATATGGAGGTATTTCAAGGTCATACCAGCAAAGGAATCTGCACGCCTGACCAACTTTCATTGAATTTACAATTGATCATTGTTGCCCAGATAACTAACACAAGAGGGGGGGTGAATTGGGTTATATTAAAAAATTAATACTTATAAACCAAATATACAATATAAAATATAACCAGAATATAAAGCAGCAGGAAATATAAAGAGTAAGAGTAAGAAGAAGCAAACTCAGTATTTTTACGAGGTTCAGTCTCACTGCCTACGTCCTCGCCTCAAGCTACCCCTTGAGGATTCCAAATTCACTAGTCAATCTCCTTTAGTGGAGATAGAAACCTATTACACCTTTGAGCAGCACCGCTCCAAAGAATCCGTGTAGAACACCCTCTACACTTCCAATCACCTCACACTTGGTGATTCAACTATTCCTTGTGTAGAACACCTTCTACACACACAAGGGTTATACTCACCCTCTTACTGATACAAGAGTTGATAGTGGGTAGATTATCAAAATACACTCATCAATGAGTGAGATAGAAACAATACAGCGCAACCTATATCTCTCTAAAAAAGAATAAGAATTAAGGCTCAAAACTTTAGAAAAGAGAGAATGAGAGCTTTGAAAGAATGATGCAAAACTTAGCAATAGATGTATAAGCTCTTTTTTTTTTTTTTTTGCAAAACTCAAATGAGCTATTTATAGGCAAATGAGTCTTCAATTTCAAATTTAAAAAGATTCACATGTCAAATAAGAGCACTATTTACTTTTCAAAAAATTCAAATAAAAGTATTTCTTTTTTGCATTTGTCAAAGACAACTCCATTCATTTTTCAAAAAAATCAAACTTAATCTTTTGCTTTTCATACATGACAAAATGAATATGATTTATTTTTCAAATCAAATCATTTTCTTTTTGCATATATCAATAAAATACACAACCACCCTTTAAGATTTTCAAACAAAATCATCTACCTTTTGCATTTGTCAAAAAAATACACAACCACTCTTCAAGACTTTCAAATAAAATATGCACATATCAAATATGATAATCAATCATCTTATAAATTCAAATTTTTATATAAAAAAATATATAATTTTCTAAATTATATTGTTTGATGATGTTATGCACATTTGAAAAACATAATTTTCAAAATTAAGACATTTAAAGATGTCTTGCATATGTGAAAAAAGTAATTTGAGGTTTTATGAGAAAAAGAGTAATTTGAAATCTTAATCCAATTTCAAATTATATTAAGAAATGTACAAAAATAATCTATGAGCTTCATTTGTAGACTTGTTCTTTTATACTTGATGTGCGCTTCGCTCCATTACGTAATAATTTAAGCTTGAGACTTGAATTTATTTATTATCATCAAAATCTACACGTAGATACGAAATTTAAAATCTTGGATTCAACAATCTCCCCTTTTTTTATGATGACAAATACTTAGTAGAATTTTGAAACTTGCAGTAATGCTTGAACTCCCCCTGAAAATATGCGTTAGTTTTTCAAACAATAGATAAACATAATTCTAGCATATATAATAGAGTTAAAAATCTAAAATATTTACGTCTAAAACTTCTCCCCATTTTGGCATTATTAAAAAGGAATCATAATTAGCTCAATAAGACATCTCCCTACAATAACCAATAGACAAATAAAACGGTGCGTTAGTAGAGACGGTAGAGAATTCAGTACGGAGTTACGCGTGTCTGACAAAAACTGCAAAGGTTGATGCCTAACTCTCGTGTCCGACAAAAACTGCAAAGGCTGGAGGCCTAGCTCTGTCAATTCGGTGCGGAAGGAGATTCAAATCTGCTTGATGTTGTTGACAAATAAGATACGTAGAGATTTGAAGGTTTTCGATTTCTATTTAAATGACCATTTTCACCCACCGAATGCTAAAACAAATATCACATTGCTCATTGATCAAGTATCTGTTTATCCAAAACGATAGAATGGCGGAGAAAATTTCGTCTAATAATCTTCCAGATTTGAATCATGAACCATCTCAACCAGTCATTTTATCTCCTGAGGTTGTCAACACCATGATAGAAGCATAGATGCATTTTTCTGGTAGGACTGATTCTGAGGTTGTTGCAGCATCAAGAATTCTCAGTGCTCAATATGCTGCCTCTGTTACGACCATGTCTCGAAAATTACTAGCGATGGCAAATGAGATTGATTGACTTAACAATCAAATATCTGTTCGGCATCAAAAGCTTGCAAATAAAAGTAGAAAGAATAAGAGGTTAAAGCAAGAAAATAAAGACTTAACGGAATTAGCTCGTGTTCTGAAATTTCTAATAGAGGAATCGGAACGAGTGAGAGTTCAAGCACAGAGTCAACATCAGCAGATAATGGCAGCATTTCACGAGAGAAACAGGAACAATTGTAATTAATTTTGCTGGCTTAGATCGGTAACTTTTGACAATATGCATCCGGCATATCTTGTAAGCTTGACTAAGTACGATTTGAAGAGATGACAATTTGTCTTCTACTTATTTCCATCTTTATAAAAACAATCCTTAGTTTTATCTAATCTGCATCAAATTTTCTTCTCATTTCTGTAGTTCATCTTCATTCTCACATTATGAAATTTCAATGGCTCATCAATTTTCCTTCAGTGCTTCTCGTGATCAAGATATAAGGTATTCTTCACCTCAAACTATTTCTGCATTTGTTGTAGGCGCCATGAAGCAACAAAACACTGATTTGGCTAATAAATCAGATCATGATGCCATTTATGAGCTTGTGAGTCTCGGAACTCGGAACTCGATACTCATTGTCCATTGTCATTTTTTCCGCTCGGTTGCAGTCCAAAATCCGCGAGATAGAAAAGCTTAATGAGACGATCGATGTTCTTCAACGACTTGTTCAAGAATCTAACAGAAAAATAGTAGACTTAAAGTAACAGAATAAGGATTTAAAATCCTTACTTGCCTCTTCATTTCGATTGTCTAATCCTTTAGATAAGGATGGCATGATGATCTATAAGGAGCAAATGCAATTGAATGATGAGGCTAAACGTCTCAAGTTTCTGTAGGTCATTTGAGATAATGGAATAAAAATATCTAGCAGATATTCATGGCATGCATCATTTCTATTTCTCTTCTAATCATGCATAATCTATCTTCTGGTAGGGGTTTTGTGAAAATGTCTGCCAATGGATCATGTATACTAGTTAATTCTAATACAATATCACCCTTCTGCACATGATCTCTAAGAAAATGATATCTAATTTCAATATGTTTGGTCCGAGAATGTTGTATTGGATTCTTTGAAAGATTTATAACACTTGTTTTATCACATTTGATTGGAATATGATTGTACATAAGTTTAAAATTTCAAGTTATTGCTTCATGTAAAGAACTTGAGCACAACAACTGCCTGCAACAACATATTCTGCCTCAGCAGTAGATAATGCAATGAAATTTTACTTTTTACTAAACCATGAAACAAGTTCATGACCTAAAAAATGACATGTTCTACTAGTACTTTTTCGATCAACTTTGCAACCAGCATAATCCGCATCTAAATAATTAATAAGATTGAAAGAAGTGTGTTTAGGATACCATAACCCTAGGTCAATGGTACCAGTAAGATATCTAAAAATATGTTTGACTACAATCAAATGAGATTGCTTTGGAGATGATTGAAAATGTGCACATAAACATACACTGAACATAATATCAAGTCTACTAGCTATCAAATATAATAAACTACCAATCATACCTTGATATACCTTTGAGTCAACTGACTTACCGCTTTCATCTTTATCAAGTTTGGTGGTTGGACTCATTAGTGTTCAATTACTTTCGCACCTTCCATCTCAAATTTTTTGAGTAACTCTTTGATATATTTTGACTGATTAATGAACGTTCTACTTTTTGCTTGCTTGATTTGCATTCCAAGAAAGAAATTAAGTTCTCCCATCATGCTCATTTCAAATTCTTCCTACATACTCTTAGCAAAATCTTGGCACGTATTTTCATTAGTAACACCAAATATTATATCATCAACATAAATTTGAACTAGAAGAATATCATCCTGTTCATATTTGATGAAAAGAGTTGTATCGATCTTTCCTCTTGAAAAATCTTTTTTTAATCAAGAAACCACTAAACTTCTCATACCAAATTCTTGGAGTTTGTTTGAGTCCATATAATACTTTTGGGTGCTTAAAAACATGATTAGGAGAAATATAATTGTTGAACCCAAGGTTTCAAGTTTCGTGTAATTATAAATCTACACATGGATTTTGATGATAACAAATGAATTCAAAGAATAAAGGAGTCTCAAGCTCAAGTTGTCCACACGATAGAATCAAGCACATCAAGAAACCAAGCATGAGCAAAAAGGGAACAAGTTCACATTAAAATCATAGAGTAATATTGTAAATCTCTTAAAAATTCGAAATTAGGATTAAGGCTCAAAATTAATATTTTATCATAAAGCATTAAAATACATTTTCCACATGTGCATGAATATTTTGAAAATTAAATTTGAAAATTTTGAAAGATGATTGATTGTCATCTTTCACATGTGCATGACATGATTAAAGGTTTGAACTTTGAAAATATTAAGATGATTGATTGTCATCTTTCATATGTGCATGTTTTATTTGAATATTTTCAAAAGTGGTGGATGCTTTTCTTGACTTATGCAAAAGATAGATGTCTTTATTTGAAAATTTTGAAAAGTAAAGTGTGCTCTTTTTGTCATATGCAAAAAGTAAAATATTAGGTTTGAAATTTTTGAAAAGTAAAGTGTGCTCCTTTTGTCACATGCAAAAAGTAAAAAGATTTGATTTGAAATTTTTGAAAAGTGAATGATGATGTCTTGGACATGGGAATCTTTTCAAATTTGAAATTGAAGACTCATTTGCCTATAAATAGCTCACTTGAGTTTTGCAAAAATGAACACAAGAGCTTACACATCTATTGCTAAATTTTGCATCATTCTTTCAAAGCTCTCATTCTCTCTTTTCTAAAGTTTTGAGCCTTAATTCTTGTTCTTGTTGAGAGAGATATAGTTTGTGCTGTATTGTTCTTATTTCACTCATTGAGGAGTGTTTTCTGATAGCCTGCCCACTATCAATTTTTGTATCAGTAAGAGGGTGTGTATAACCCTTGTGTGTGTAGAAGATGTTCTACACGGGGAATAGTTAAATCACCAAGTGTGAGGTGATTGGAAGTAAGAGGGTGCGTATAACCCTTGTGTGTGTAGAAGGTGTTCTACACAGGGAATAGTTGAATCACCAAGTGTGAGGTGATTGGAAGTGTAGAGGGTGTTCTACACGGATTCTTTGGAGCAGTGCTGCTCAAAGGTGTAATAGGTTTCTATCTCCACCTAAAGGAGATTGAATAGTGGATTTGGGAATCCTCAAGGGGTAGCTTGAGGCGAGGACGTAGGCAGTGGGGCTGAATCTCGTAAAAATACTGAGTTTGCTTTCTCTTACCCTACTCTTTATATTTCCTACTGCTTTATATTTTGGTTATATTTTATATTGTATATTTAGTTTATAAGTATTAATTTTTTAATATAACCCAATTCACCCCCCCTCTTGTGTTAGTCATCTGGGCAACAATTGGTATCAGAGCTAGTTGACCTGTACTGTTCATACAGGCAGATCACTCATGGGAACTCTCGCTTGTGACTGTGTCACCGAAGCAAGACTCTCCGACCATGAGTGACGGTGCACCGATAGAGACGGTGGCCGGCTAGTCTGGTAGGTACAGTTGTTAGGTGACATAGGTGCGGCCTATGATCAGTAACAATTGGTATCAGAGCTAGTTGACCTGTACTGTTCATACAGGCAGATCACTCATGGGAACTCTCGCTTGTGACTGTGTCACCGAAGCAAGACTCTCCGACCATGGGTGACGGTGCACCGGTAGAGACGGTGGCCGGCTAGTCTGGTAGGTACAGTTGTTAGGTGACATAGGTGCGGCCTATGGTCAGTAACAATTGGTATCAGAGCTAGAGCTCTGTTATAAGATTAACTATCTTTTGAGTTAAGATCTTATGGCTAACATTGCAGCTTCATTTGGTGAAGGTCAATCTAGCAGTCGGCCTCCACTCTTTTGCGGAGACAATTACTCATTCTGGAAAGTTAGAATGAGAATATTCCTTCAGTCTCAAGGTCGAGAAATCTGGAAATGCATTGTAAATGGACCTTATATTCCAACAAAAGTGGTTGATGGAGTAAAGGTCAAAAAGGAAGAAGAAGAGTTTGATCGTGAAGACGATAGACTTTATACTTTGAATTTAACTGCCATGAATTTATTATATAATGCTCTCAATGGTAATGAGTTTAATAGAGTAATGATTTGCGCTACAGCAAAGGAAATTTGGGATAACTTGGAAGTTACTTATGAAGGAACTTCTCAAGTCAAGGAATCAAAAATTTATATTCTTACTCATGAATATGAAATGTTTAAGATGAATGATGATGAATCTATTTCTAGTATGCACACTCGTTTTACTAACATCATAAACAGCTTGACAGCTCTTGGCAAAGTTTATTCCAAAGTGGAGATAGTAAGAAAAATTCTCAACTCTCTACCAAAACGTTGGGAGTCAAAAGTGACAGCGATTCTTGAAGCTAGAGACCTCAAGAAGCTCGAAGTGAATGAACTCATCGGGTCACTTATCACCCATAAGTACACATTGAAAAGAGGAGAAGAAGAAGGAAATTCAAATAAGAGTTTGGGACTTAAAGCTGTTCCACATGAAAGTGAAAGTGATGAAGATGAGGAAAATGACGACAAAGATGAAGAAGTTGCGATGATAATAAGAAGAATTCAAAGGTTCTTAAAGAAAAATAAAACTCCTCCAAGGAAATCCTTCAATAAGTTTTCCAAGAAAGATTCAGGTAAAAATGACACTTTAATTTGTTATAAATGCAATAAACCTGGTCATATCAAACCAGATTGTCCTTTGCTAAAGAAAGATCGAAACAAAGGTAAAAAAGCAATGAAAGCTACGTGGAATGATGATTCAAGTAGCTCAGATAGTGAAGCAAGCAATGGAAAATCAGCAAATCTTTGTCTTATGGCTAAAGATGACATTGAGGTAACAAATTTTGATAATATTGAAGATCCTTCATATGAAGAATTGCAAAATGTTTTAGAAGAGGTATATGAGGAATTTGAAAAATTGGGTATAAAGCATACTGCTTTGAAAAAGAAAAATTCTTCTTTAACAAACGAAATTGATATTTTAAGAAAAGAAAGTATTGTTTTGAAAGATGAAAATCTTGAGTTGAAGAAAAAGAAAACTAATTTAGAAAATATTATTGAAAACTTTACGAATGGAAAAAGAAATTTTGAAAAACTTCTTGGTAGTCAAAGATGTGTTTTTGACAAGGCAGGTTTGGGATATATGCTAAAACAAAAATACAAATCTTATAAAAACTTCTTTAATAATCCTTCTACATCAAAATCCAATATTCAAAATTCTTTTCATAAAAATAATTTTGTTAAAAAAGGATACTATTATAATCACTCAAGTTATTCATATATGTCACATGCTATTTGCAATTTTTGTAATAGCAATGGTCATAATTATTTTGCTTGTCCTATTAGAAGAAAACATACAATGACTATTAGGGCCATATGGGTACCTAAAAAATTTATTTATTCTAATACTAATAAATAAAGGACCCAAAGAACTTGGGTACCAAGAATTGTTTTTAATTGCTTTTGTAGGTATGCATGAAGTATTCTACATGTAAAAATAAATGGTTTTTAGATAGTGGATGTTCAAGACACATGACGGGAGACGAGATTAAGTTCTTTGATCTTAGATCTAAAGAAGAAGGACACGTGACATTTAGAGACAACTCGAAAGGGAAGATCGTGGGAATAGGTAAAATATGTTGAGCAACCTTCAGGTTTTGAAAATCATATTTCTCCAAATCATGTTTTCAAACTCACAAAAGCACTATATGGACTCAAACAAGCTCCTAGAGCGTGGTACGAGAGACTCAGTGGTTTCTTGATTGAAAAAGGCTTTTCAAGAGGAAAAATTGATACAACTCTTTTCATTAAATAAGAAAATGATGATATTCTTTTGATTCAGATTTATGTTGATGATATAATATTCGGTGCTACTAACGAAAATATGTGCCAAGTTTTTGCTAAGACTATGCAGGAAGAATTTGAAATGAGTATGATGGGAGAGCTTACATTCTTTCTCGGATTGCAAATTAAGCAAGCAAAAAGTGGAATATTCATCAATCAATCAAAATATATTAAGGAATTGCTGAAGAAGTTTGGGATGGAAGGTGCTAAGGAAACTGGAACACCAATGAGCTCATCCACTAAACTTGATAAAGATGAATCCGGTAAATCAGTTGACTCAAAGGTATATCGAGGTATGATTGGTAGTTTATTATATTTGATAAACTAGTAGACTTGATATTATGTTCAATGTATGTTTATATGCACGTTTTCAATCATTTCCGAAACAATCTCATTTGATTGCAGTCAAGCGGATTTTTAGATATTTTGCCAGTACCATTGACTTAGAGTTATGGTATCCTAAACACACTTCTTTCGATCTTATTAGTTATTCAGGTACCGATTATACTAGTTGCAAAGATGATCGAAAAAGTTTTATTAGAACATGTCATTTCTTAGGTCATGCACTAGTTTCCTGGTTTAGTAAGAAATCAAATTCTGTTGCACTATCTACTGCTGAGGCAGAATATGTTGCTGCGGGTAGTTGTTGTGCCCAAGTTCTTTACATGAAGCAACAACTTGAGGATTTTAAACTTATGTACAATCACATTCCAATCAAATGTGATAATACAAGTGCTATAAATCTTTCAAAGAATCCAATACAACATTCTCGGACCAAACATATTGAAATTAGATATCATTTTCTTAGAGATCATGTGCAGAAGGGCGATATAGTACTAGAATTTACAAACACACACGATCAGTTAGCAGATATATTCACAAAACCTTTACCAAAAGATAGATTATGTATGATTAGAAGAGAAATAGGTATGATGCATGCTACAAATATCTCTTAAAAGATAGATCAGAGTTCATAAAAATAGAGAGATTTTTTTAAATACTTTTACATAAACTTGAGGTTCTTAGCCTCATGTTTGAGACGCTCATTCTCTTCATACAATATCATGTCCTCCCTATCCATGGGAACTGGCAAGCGGAATGAAGAATCCAATAGAGATTTCAACCGTTTATTCTTCTGTCGAACGATTCCTTCCCTTATGTGAGACTCTTGAACAATTCGTTGAAGTACAACAATTTGTTCTTTAAGCTTTTCAACCTCTTGGTTTTTGACTTGTAGCCGCTGGGAAAAAGCAACAATAGAGGATGAGTAACGAGCCCGAGACTCACCAAATCGTAGATAGCATCGGAGTCTGACTTATTAGCCAAACTATTATTCTCTTGCTGCAACATAGCGCCAATGGTAGCTGCAGAAAGGACATGAGATTGAGGTGTAGAACACCTCATGGATGGATCTAGAGGAATGTTAGAAGAATGAGCCATTGAGAAAAGAATTGAAAACTTAAAGCGAGAATGTTGAAAGAATACAGATGAGTTATAGAGATGAGAATAAGATTTGATGCAAATCGGATGAGCTTTAAAACCGATTTTATAGAGATTGCATAAAGAACAAGACAAACTATTGTCTCTTCAAATCTTATTTAGTCAAAAGAAATACAAGATTTGCTGGACACACATTGTCAAAAGTTTTCTTACTAGAAAAACGGTTCTCTGCTCCTATCATGGCATTGACGGCCTCAGGAGAGAAGATTGATGGTTGATGCGTCAAGGGTTCCTGATTCAAGTCTGGAACATTAGTGGAAGAGAATTGTTCGGCCATTCTATCGTTATGGAAAAACAGAATTTAGGTCAAGAAGCGATTTTTTTTGTATCCGATAGGTGAAAATGATCATTTTTTTATAGAAACTCAGAGCCTTCAATCCCGTTTGTCAACAACATCAGGCGATTGTTTAAATCTTCAGCCGCACTAAATTCATAGAGTTAGGCCTCGAAGCTTTGCAGCACTTGTCGGGTCACGGACGGCTCCCTACAAGGTCAACAACATCAGGCGATTGTTTGAATCTTTAGCCGCACTAAATTCATAGAGTTAGGCCTCGAAACTTTGCAGCACTTGTCGGGTCACGGACGACTCTTTTTTTTTTTTTTTTTTTCTACAGTGTCTATTAACGCACCGTTTCTTCAGTCTATTTACTTGCTGCCGATCCTTTTTAATGATGCCAAAAGGGGGAGAAATTTTAGACCAGAACATTAACATTGTTTAATTTGCTAAACTTGTTATATATGCTTGGAATTATATTTATATTTTTGCTTGAAAAACTAACGCACATTCTCAGTGGGAGCTTAAGTATTAATACAGGCTTCAGGTTCTATCAAGTATTTGTCATCATCAAAAAGGGGGAGATTGTTGAACCCAAGGTTTCAAGTTTCGTGTAATTATAAATCTACACATGGATTTTGATGATAACAAATGAATTCAAAGAATAAAGGAGTCTCAAGCTCAAGTTGTCCACACAATAGAATCAAGCACATCAAGAAACCAAGCATGAGCAAAAAGGGAACAAGTTCACATTAAAATCATAGAGTAATATTGTAAATCTCTTAAAAATTCGAAATTAGGATTAAGGCTCAAAATTAATATTTTATCATAAAGCATTAAAATACATTTTCCACATGTGCATGAATATTTTGAAAATTAAATTTGAAAATTTTGAAAGATGATTGATTGTCATCTTTCACATGTGCATGACATAATTAAAGGTTTGAACTTTGAAAATATTAAGATGATTGATTGTCATCTTTCATATGTGCATGTTTTATTTGAATATTTTCAAAAGTGGTGGATGCTTTTCTTGACTTATGCAAAAGATAGATGTCTTTATTTGAAAATTTTGAAAAGTAAAGTGTGCTCTTTTTGTCATATGCAAAAAGTAAAATATTAGGTTTGAAATTTTTGAAAAGTAAAGTGTGCTCCTTTTGTCACATGCAAAAAGTAAAAAGATTTGATTTGAAATTTTTGAAAAGTGAATGATGATGTCTTGGACATGGGAATCTTTTCAAATTTGAAATTGAAGACTCATTTGCCTATAAATAGCTCACTTGAGTTTTGCAAAAATGAACACAAGAGCTTACACATCTATTGCTAAATTTTGCATCATTCTTTCAAAGCTCTCATTCTCTCTTTTCTAAAGTTTTGAGCCTTAATTCTTGTTCTTGTTGAGAGAGATATAGTTTGTGCTATATTGTTCTTATTTCACTCATTGAGGAGTGTTTTCTGATAGCCTGCCCACTATCAATTTTTGTATCAGTAAGAGGGTGTGTATAACCCTTGTGTGTGTAGAAGATGTTCTACACGGGGAATAGTTAAATCACCAAGTGTGAGGTGATTGGAAGTAAGAGGGTGCGTATAACCCTTGTGTGTGTAGAAGGTGTTCTACACAGGGAATAGTTGAATCACCAAGTGTGAGGTGATTGGAAGTGTAGAGGGTGTTCTACACGGATTCTTTGGAGCAGTGCTGCTCAAAGGTGTAATAGGTTTCTATCTCCACCTAAAGGAGATTGAATAGTGGATTTGGGAATCCTCAAGGGGTAGCTTGAGGCGAGGACGTAGGCAGTGGGGCTGAACCTCGTAAAAATACTGAGTTTGCTTTCTCTTACCCTACTCTTTATATTTCCTACTGCTTTATATTTTGGTTATATTTTATATTGTATATTTAGTTTATAAGTATTAATTTTTTAATATAACCCAATTCACCCCCCCTCTTGTGTTAGTCATCTGGGCAACAATAATTTTCAAAACCTGGAGGTTGCTCAACATATAACTCTTCATTTATAAAACCATTTAAAAAAACACTTTTAACATCCATTCGAAAAAGATTGAAATTTTTATAACATGCATATGTAAGTAACATTTGAATAGCTTCTAATCTTGTAACAGGTGTATACGTTTCATCATAATTGATTCATTCCTCTTGATTGAAACATTGGGCTACAAGTCGAGTCTTGTTTCTAGTAATGATTCCAGACTCATCTTTCTTATTTCTAAAAACCCATTTTATTCTAATAACAGCATGATTTTTGGGTCTAGGAACAAGTGTCCATACATTATTTCTTTCAAATTGATTTAGTTCTTCTTGCATAACTAGAATCCATAGTTTATCAATAGGTACTTCATCAATATTTTGGGTTCAATTTGAGATAAAAACGTCGTGTGATTACAAATATTTCTAAAATATGACCGAGTACTTACACATCGTGAAAGTTCTCCTAAAATTTGTTCCATTGGATGATCTTTCACATGTTTCTATTATTTGGTTGCATCTTGTACTTAAGTCTTGATGATTTTTCCTTATATTTCCATGATCTTTCCTTTTGAATTGTCTCCAAATATCATGCATCATTCTTCTTTAGAAGTGAGGTCAATGAATTTAGTTTTGTCTCCTATCACGTATCTTGAGCATCCGTTGTCTAAAAACCATTTACTTTTACCTGTAGAAGACTTCATGCATACCTACAAAAGCAATTAAAAAAAAATTCTTGGTACCCAAGTTCTATGGGTCCTTTATTTATTAGTATTAGAATAAACAAGATTCTTTAGTACCTATATGGCCCTAATAGTCATTGTATGTTTTCTTCTAATAGAACAAGCATGATAATTATGACCACTTCTATTGCAAAAATTACAAATAACATATGACATATTTGAAAACATTGAGTGATTGTAATAATATTTTTCTTTGAAAAATCTATTTTTATGAAAAAAAATTTGAAAATCTGATTTTGATTTAATCGGTTTATCAAATAAATTTTTATAAGATTTGAGTTTTTCTTTTAGCATGTATCTCAAGCTTACCTTATCAAAAACACATCTTTGACTACCAAGAAATTTTTCAAAATTTCTTTTTCCATTTGTAAAGTTTTCAACAATCTTTTCTAAATCGGTCACTTTATTTTTCAGTTCATCATTTTCATCTTTTGAAACTATATTTTCTTTTCTTAAAACATCAATTTCATTTGTTAAAAAGAATTTTATTTTTCAATGCAGTATACTTGATAACTAATTTTTCAAATTCCTCATATACATCTTTTAAAACATTTTGTAATACTTCATAAGAAAGATTTTCAATATTTTCGAAATTTGTTATCTCAATATCATCTTTAGCCATAAGACAAAGATTTGCAGATTTTTCATTGCTTGCATCGCTGTCTGAACTACTTGAATCATCATCCCATGTAACTTTCATTGCTTTCTTGCTTTTTATCAATTTCACTTTCATGAGGAATGGCTTGGAATGCCAAACTCTTCTTTTGCTTTCCTTCTTCTTCTCCTCTTTTCAATGTATACTCATGGGTAATAAGTGACCCGATGAGTTCATTTACTTCGAGTTTTTTAAGATCTCTAGTTTCAAAAATCGCCGTTACTTTTGATTCTCAACGTTTTGACAAAGAGTTTAGAATTTTCCTTACTATCTCCAGGCTGTAATAAACTTTACCAAGAGATGTTAAACTATTTATAATATTAGTAAAACGAGTATACATAGAAGAGATAGATTCATCATCATTTATTTTGAATAATTCATATTCATGCGTAAGAACATAAATTTTTGATTCTTTGACTTGCGAAGTTCCTTCATAGGTTACTTCCAAGTTGTCCCAAATTTCCTTGTCTATCCTGCAAGTCATTATTCTGTTAAATTCATTACCATTGAGAGCATTATATAGAAAATTTATAGCCATTACATTCACAGTATAAAATCTATCATCTTCGCGATCAAACTCTTCCTCTTCCTTTTTGACATTTACTCCATCAACAGTTTTTGTTGGAATATAAGGCTCATTTACAATACATTTCCAGATTTCTCGACCTTGAGACTGAAGAAATATTCTCATTTTAACTTTCCAGAAAGTATAATCATCTCCACAAAATAGCGGAGGTCGATTACTGGATTGACCTTCAGCTAAAGTAGCTGCAATGTTAGCCATATGATCTTAACTCAACAGATAATTAATCTTATAACAGAACCCTTACTTTGATACCAATTGTTGCCCAGATAACTAACACAAGAGGGTGGGTAAATTGGGTTATATTAAAAAATTAATACTTATAAACCGAATATACAATATAAAATATAACTAGAATATAAAGCAGCAGGAAATATAAAGAGTAAGGGTAAGAAGAAGCAAACTCAGTATTTTTACGAGGTTCAGCCTCACTGCCTACGTTCTCGCCTCAAGCTACCCCTTGAGGATTCCAAATTCACTAGTCAATTTTCTTTAGGTGGAGATAGAAACCTATTATACTTTTGAGCAGCACCGCTCCAAAGAATCTGTGTAGAACACCCTCTACACTTCCAATCACCTCACACTTGGTGATTTAACTATTCCCTGTGTATAACACATTTTACACACACAAGGGTTATACTCACACTTTACTGATACAAGAGTTGATAGTGGGTAGACTATCAAAGTACACTCCTCAATGAGTGAGATAGAAACAATACAGCGCAACCTATATCTCTCTAAAAAAGAATAAGAATTAAGACTCAAAACTTTAGAAAAGAAAGAATGAGAGCTTTGAAAGAATGATGCAAAATTTAGCAATAGATGTGTAAGCTTTTGTTTTTTTTTTTTTTTTTTTTACAAAACTCAAGTGAGCTATTTATAGGCAAATGAGTCTTCAATTTCAAATTTGAAAAGATTCACATGTCAATTAAGAGCACTATTCACTTTTCAAAAAACTCAAATAAAAGCATTTCCTTTTTGCATTTGTCAAAGACAACTCCATTCATTTTTCAAAAAAATCAAACCTAATCTTTTACTTTTCATACATGAAAAAATGAGTATGATTTATTTTTCAAACCAAATCATCTTCTTTTTGCATATATCAAAAAAACACACAACCATTCTTTAAGATTTTCAAACAAAATCATCTACATTTTATATTTGTCAAAAAAATACACAACCACCCTTCAAAATTTTCAAACAAAATCATCTACCTTTTGCATTTGTCAAAAAAAAAAAACACACAACCACCCTTCAAGACTTTCAAACAAAATATACACATGTCAAATATGATAATCAATCATCTTATAAATTTAAATTTTTATATAAAAAAAAATATAATTTTCGAAATTATATTGTTTGATGATGTTATGCACATGTGAAAAACATAATTTTTAAAACTAAGACATTTAAAGATGTCTTGCATATGTGAAAAAAGTAATTTGATATTTTATGAGAAAAAAAAGTAATTTGGAGTCTTAATCCAATTTCGAATTTTATCAAGAGATGTACAAAAATAATCTATGAGCTTCATTTGTAGACTTTTTCTTTTATGCTTGATGTGCGCTTCGCTCCATTACGTAAATAATTTGAGCTTGAAACTTGAATTTATTTTTTATCATCAAAATCTACACGTAGATACGAAATTTGAAACTTTGGATTCAACAATCATATATGGTTACAAAAAGAAATTTCAAGAAACAACTAGAACGGATGCGAGAACTAACCTCATAATTTTGACAACCGAAAAATTGGTGGCCATCATTCTCGTCGATATGTGCTATTTGTCGATAAGCTTTAATGTCATAAAAACACACTGGGTATCCGTTATGATGCATGTTTCCTGAGCGTGACATATTGGTTGTGATATCACTCGACCTAGGTATTGGGTGATTTTTTGCTTCAAGTTTGTAGAAAACAAGATAATAAAACAAACAGAGAATCTACGTAGACACGCAAATGTATGTAGATTAATTGTAACAGGGCTTAGAGTGATAAAATATTAACGTAATATCAGTTGTTAGACATGAGGCATGCATGAATGATTGCAAAGTCATGAAAATCGATTGCCAATTACTGGTCATCTTGATTCTTGGCTTCACGGATTATTCCGTCATATCAATGTCTCCCCATGCCTGAACACCCGTTAATTGAACCCACTCATCACAGCTTACAACCTAGACATCCATCCCCTAGAGAGACCCGATACGAAGTAAAACACCCAAAATCAAGTAACTATTTGTAAACATACAAAATGCAGTAGAACAGATCAGTTTAGCACTAACATGCGCAAAAAATTACCCAAATAAAAAAATAGAGCATGCAATTAGGAGTTGAAAATAGTATAGTGAAAGGACGGATGATAGTGTTATTTTTAGAGGAGTGATAGGAGTTGATAAATGGTGTAGTAATAATAGTATAGTGAGAGGAGGGATATAAGTATTATATATACAACTCGGATCAAGACACTTGTACTATATCTCTCAAAAACCTGAATATAATTGAATAATGATATATATATATATATGCATCTCTAATGCAAAATAAATTTTTTATATTTTAAAATAGTCTATGTTTTCTTTAGAGGTTGTTTTTCGAAATCCCTATATTTGTTGATAAGATCATTTATAAAATAAACTTTCTTCAACTATTTTATACACCCAAAATTGAATAAGCAGTGGACATTAGAAACAAATAAATAAATTTATAATTAAAAGTAAATAAGCAATTTATATTTCAAACAGTTTATAACCCAAACATATAAGTAGTTGACATTAGTAACAAATAATGTTTGAAGACATTATAAACACTCTAGGTCTTTCCCACGACAATTTACATAGTAGAATAAGTAGATATTACAAACACTCAAGACAACCGAAATGTAAATAATTAAAACTAAAACAAATATAACTTCTATATAAAAATTAGACTCATTGTATAGATGTAAACCTCATAAAAAATTAAAAATCCTGTAACAAATTGTGATGTAAGTTCCTACAAGACAGTCAAAACTAAAACATATCTATATGTACCTCTAGTTAACTAATAACCCTAAACGATTATAATGTAAAACTCCAACCTTTATATGAAAAAATAAATAAACAAATTAAAGTAAATGGTTGATCTTTCATATTTTTAAATGAGAACAATGACAACTTAATAGCCACCTCCCAAAACCATTTTTTTGCACCAACAATCACAACCCATAAACCCAATATCTTAAAAACAATCAAAATTCACACACCATTTAAGACAGTTGTGATAAATACTTCAACAACAATCAACATTCAGCAATAGGATGTCAATCGGCATTAAACAACAATCCACAACAATCAGCACATGGGCAACAATCCACAACAATCCTATAACATCCACATCAAGGGAAAATTAAGCAACAACCAAATCGACATCAACACAAGCCAAAATCTCTAGTTTCGAGAATGCAAAAAAAATATAGGGATTAAATAAATCAACGGATGCAAAAAAATCTTAACTTTAGGGTCGAGCATCAACCCAATCGATATCAAAGACCTACGAAATTCACAACAATATAAGCCAAAATATGCAAAAATATCAACCCAATTCGCAAAGGAACAAACCAAAATCAGATACCCACGAAATCCCATGAAAGCAACCCTTTCAGTAACCTCAAAATCAACCCAATCGAAATCAATATAAATCTTAGAACAAACCAAAATCAACCATTATTAAAGGAATGGAAGGATTCAGCATAACCCTAAAGAGAGGGCTCGAAAATCGCAGACCACGAAAATTGGGATTGCTTTGATCTTATCGGCATGAAACATAGTGAAAGTGAGGAAGAAATCACCGACGATGGAGCACAAGAACGGAGACAAAGGTGGTAGGCTGCAATGAAGAGGGCTCGAGAGAGTAAGAGATGGCACGGGATATTTCCGTTGGGGTTAACCATAAATAGTCATCTCCCATATATGGGAGTAGTATGGGAGACAACTATAGCTAAGGTCATCTACCCAGTTAAAATGGGAGATCGAATGTGGGGGGCGGTCCCTAAATAATAACCATAACAATAATATGAGAGGCCGGATGTAAGTACTCGAAGATGGCTACTCTAATGTGATTCACTTAGCCAAAACTTGGTTGTAGTCAAAACTTGAAATTTTAACCAAAATTTAAACTTAGCAATGGCCAATACTTTTAAATTGGGTAGGCAAAATCATGATGTTCAAAATTACTCTACACTTACCTCGTTTGATTTAGATGTTTTTTTAAAGTAAACTAGCAAAGATTTGGCCAAAATTTGGTTGTGCCTACTGCTTAATTCAATACTAGCGCTCTAATGATGTAGAAATTTGAAATTCAAATAAAAAAAAAACCTAGAGTTTTTGTATTAAGTGGCACATCCACATTGGTTGGCTTCAAAAATAAAGATAAATAATATTAGCAATCGTGAGTGTTAAACGCCACGCAATCTTTTTTAAAAAATGAATCAATATGAAATCCACATGATAAATATCTAATTTTTTTTTATAGTAAATCCCACTCTTTTTCAAAATTATTGCATAATATTTGCGCACCATGAGATTTATCACTATTCAAAAATAAATTATAAATAGTTAGTAATAATGTCTAAGGCAAACTGCAAGGTCGCCTGTAATGAAATGCATGCATACTAGCCTGATCTAGAATCTGAATTCCCAAGGCAGATCAATCCCTCAGCATAATTCACAACAGTCCTCTAATCAAAGCTTGAATGCTAGAATCTCTTAGAAACCAAGCCTCCAAAAAGTGGTGCCAATTTTCAAAACAAGAGAATTCAGAATTCTAAAAATCTAGGTTACCTTGATGTCATTACACTGATTGAACCGAGGGGGATGAGTGGATGCACCAATATGTGAGCAACGAGACAACATTAATTTCAATCATTTGCTTTTTGAGGTATAAAAATTCAGAAATCAGTTCATTCAAACATTATTCATTGTTTGATACAATTCTGGCTACCATCATATTCCAATTACAAGATAAATAAAAGTACTTATCAAAAAAAAAAAAAGATAAGTAAAAGTTTAAGGATTGCAGGATTCGACACGGCTCACACGTGTATATCAAAGAGAAAGATCAGCCAAGTCAAAAGTTCTGGCAACAGCCTTGCACCAAGACTCCACCTTTTTCTTCCTCAACTCCTCATCCAATTTTGGATGGAATATGGTGGCACTTTTATTCTTTTCTTCAGAAGCGAAAATCTCGTCTTCAGTCCAAATGCCAACAGCTAATCCAGCAGCATAGGCTGCTCCAAGAGCAGTTGTTTCTGTGTCAGCTGGTCTCAACACTGGACTTCCCAACAAGTCTCCCTACAGAAAGTGGTAATAAATACAATGTACATTTATTGGACCAAATGCATTATATCCATATATATATATATATATATATATATATGCACATGCAGACATACATCCATTTACATGTATATAGATGGCCATGGATGAGACATTCAGAAAGTAAAACATAAGATCTGACCGTATCTAATAAATTAGTATCTACTCAAATGGCCATAGGAATCTAAACAGCCCAATAGAATCTGACACAAATAGCATTTATCCTCCCCTACACGAACAAATAAGGATCCTCTCCATTTAATTTCAAAGGGACGGTATCTATATAGTGCAAAATATTAAGTACTTTTTAGAAAGAAATGAGTTCGTTGCTTACTATCTACTCTTGATTCAACACACTTCCATTGTAGTGTCCAAGTCATTACAATTACTTTCTCTCGAATCATAGTAATCTTATTCTTTGTTCAAATCATTAAATTATTTCTCTTGAAATGTTTTGTTTATTTTTACACACGTGGATCCATATACTTTTTACAGACTCGTGCTAACATGCAAGAAAATAACTCTCTTCATTTTCAAATGTTCATCAATAATTTTGATTTCTTGTTGAGACCCAGACAGTCAAATAGATTTAGTGGTACCAAAAATTTGTTCTGTGAAATTTCAACATAGTATGACATATATATATATATTTTTGATAAGTACATAGTGTGACATATGTGACACACAGTGCAGCAAATCTGAACATAACTCTTCATAAAAACTATTTTTTTGTAAGTATAAATCTTCATAAAAATTCTGATATTCAACAACTAAGAGACCTACATTCTGGCATGAGAACAACAAAAGTAAACAGAATTCTCAAGGAAAGGACAGTTTTTAGAGCCATAAAAGGGTATAAAATTGTATTTACAAAGGAAGAAACCCCAAGTAGAGAGGATTTTAGCAAAGATTTATGAGAACTGTGTCAATAAAAAGATTAAACAAAAAGTGGCTGGATTTGGTAATGTTCAACAATAAGCTGCTACGGGGGAAAAATCATAATAGAAGAGACAGAAATATCAAACCTGAATCTGCATCAAAAGATTATTAACGGTAGCGCCACCATCAACCCTAAGCAAGAACTCCCCCTGCTCATTCTTAACCTCACCCTTCTCCCCAGCATCTTTGTGCATTGAATCCAGCACATCTTTGACTTGGAAACACATACTCTCAAGAACGGCTCTAGCAATATGAGCCTTGTTTGTAAACCGTGTGATCCCAATACAAACTCCACGAGCATCATCACGCCACCAAGGAGCAAACAATCCATTAAAAGCAGGTACAAAATAAACCCCGCCTGTGGATTCAACCTGTGACGCCAATTTCTCAATCTCACTCGCACTACTAATAATCCCAAGACTGTCTCTCAGCCACTGAACTGCAGCCCCAGCAATAGCAATTGATCCCTCCAGAGCATAATTTACCGGAGCTTTGGGGCCAAGCTTGAATGCTACAGTGGTTAGAAGCCCATGCTTTGACTGGATTATCTCTTCACCTGTGTTGAGAAGTATGAAAGCACCAGTTCCATAAGTGCTTTTAGCCTCACCTTTCCGACAAGCTTGCCCCACCATCGCGGCATGTTGGTCACCTAAACATCCTGATATTGTAACACCAGTAACTGCCCATCCTTTTGATATTTTTCCAATAATCTCAGAATTACTGACAATTTTGGGCAGAATTTCAGCTGGTATCCCTAGGGTATCTAAAGTGGGTTTATCCCAATTAAGTGTTTTGAGATTCATAAGCATTGTTCTTGATGCATTTGAGAGATCAGTGACGTGTATTCCTCCATCTAGCCCACCCGTTAAGTTCCAGATCAACCAAGTGTCTATAGTTCCAAACAGTGCATCCCCTGCTTTCACTGCCTCCTTGACAGCATCCACATTTTCCATCAACCAGAGGAGCTTCAGTGCACTGAAATAGGTGCTTATTGGCAGACCACAAACTTCCACAAAATGAGTTCTCCCGCCAGACAATTCCTTCTCCAATTTTCTGTATATATCAAAACAAAAACAAAAAGACCCAAATAAAGAATTCAATCCACCCAGAAAAAGACAAGCATGTATTCCTAGATTGCAGAACCAAAACTTCAGCAGACTGTGAAACTTGAAAGATACATGAAAAACAACAACCAAAACCATATTAAAAAAAAAAAAAAAACCCATGATCCAGGATTATTGATACTGGTCATCAACATAATTATAGCCCAATCCCAATTTAGAAGGACACTAAACTGATCCATAAATATAATTGAATCGACTCGTGAGCAGAGATTTCAAGAATTGAGTATCAAACGAAGTCCATAAATAGATCAAACCCAATTCAGAAACATATTATAACCCCATGGATGAACAAAAAAATTTCCGGAATGAAAACCAATAAAAATCGTGAATAACAATCAGTCTGACACCTAGTTTATAAACAGATTTTATTAGATAAAGAATATTCATCAGATTTTATTAGGAAAAAAAAATAGCAACGGCCCAATTCCATAGATGGATATTGCTGAAATTTAAACGCAATTACTAACCAGTTCGGAACCAGAATAACCAAGTAAATACAGTATCGAAGATAAAGAATTTCCAAGAATAAAACCAACACCAAATAATAATAAAACCAAGCTTCAAATAGACAGAGGAATACCTGCAAATAGAACTAGTTCGAACATCCATCCAAACAATGGCGTTGTAAAGCGGACAACCGGTGGATTTGCTCCACAGCATAGTTGTTTCCCTCTGATTGGTCAAACCAATAGCCTTCAAGCCACTGTCCACGTTGTATCCATTCGCTGTTGCCTTGTCCACTGCCTTGGCAATGCAAAGCCTCACACTCTCCAGAATCTCCATGGGGTCATGCTCCACCCATCTGTAAAATACGAATTCGAGAGAATATTTTGAGAGAGAAGGAGAGAGTAGGGTGTGGATGATACTTGATGAATAATTACCCGGCTTCTGGGAAGAACTGAGTGAACTCGACCTGGTGAGATCCAACTGGGCGAGCTAAGCGGTCATAGATTATGAATCTGGTACTGGTGGTTCCTTGGTCGATTGAGCCAACAAACACATCCTCCTCCTTTGACATTTTACTTCTTCTTTTTCTTCCGCTACGTCTTCTCGCTTTTGTTTGTAAAGCTTTTATCTTTTGGGCTATTGAGGAAGAAAAATAATATGAAAATCAAGAGACGGGGAAGTTAGAGAGGGAAACAAATTTGAGGACCTTCTGCAGTGATAAAGAGGTGGAGAGCGCATCGGTTTTACCGGCAAGTTTTTCTTGGGAAGGTACACGATGTGTATCCTGTCAATTTAGATATTATATCTATAGAGGGGTGCTGGTCAGCAATCCAACTGCCCATTACATCTTCAAAGAAGTAGTAATTTTATTATTTATATAAATAATAAAATTATTGTTTATATAAAAGTGTGCTGGGACAGTCGTTCAAATTTTTTTATTATTTATATAATTTAACTAATAATTATGCCTTAAAAATATTTGATAATTGCTTCCATTTGACTAGTGACTAATAATTAGAGGTTGGGAACATTTGATAAGTTTTTTAAAAAACTATGTGGATTATGATGACAATATATTATATACAAAAATTACAAATTAAGTATTGCCAAAAAAAATTCAAATTTAGTGAAAAAAATATGTGATTCCTACTCAAATTAAATTAAAATGCATCATATCATATCTACAAAATGAATAAATAAATAATGAGTATGATATAGTTTAAAATTAGTTTTTTTTTTTAAAGAAACATTAGTTAGATATTGAGGACTCACCAAATATGGACGCACTTATTTCCATTTATCATTTAGAGTTGTATTTTACCAAAATAAGTTCCATGTACGGCAGGGCTAGCCCAGATGATGTATAATCCTCACAGATATAGATATATATATATGTAAATTATTATCTATATTTACAATTTTACACACATTAGCTATTAAAATACGAGAAATTATCTTTGTAATTTTGAAGTCTGTAAGTGTTGTAAAATTTTTTAAAAATAATATTATATGCAATCGTAGAGTATATAAAAATTGCGTAATTATTTTGAAAATTAGTAAAATTTACTATTAAAAAAATTATTTTTTTAATATCGATCTTATATTTTATCCACATTTTTCAAAATAATTATGTAATGTTTGCACAATTCATAATTATAAATATTATTTATTTTTTAAAAATATTAAAATTTTTAAAATTTAAGATTTAAATAAAATAAATAAATAAAATAGTAGTATTACTCAATATGTAGAATATTATGCGCAGCACTACTATATATATATATATATTTACATTGCACACACGTGACACGTCCATATAAATTTATAAGTTATATTCTTTTAATATTTCTTAGTTTTGTTTTAAGATAAATATTCAAATAAAAATGTAACAATAAAATGGTGAATTTCGTTTATTCCGCGGGACAAAAGTAAGCTCACTTTCTTTTCAAAGCAAAACAAAAAAGATGCCGTGTTGTTGGAGGATGGAAACGTCGGAAAGTACGAAATCCTTTGAAAAGATTTATGACTCCGGAGTTATTGGTTTGCTTAACGATACTCAATTTCTTGCCACGTGGCCCTACTGCGTATCAGTAACCTTCCCAACGTCACTGGTAGGTGGCATTGCAATTTGGTCAAACCATCGCCGGATTTTGTGGCGCGGAAAAATTATACCGAAAGATTAACCTTTAACACTGAAAATTATTTTATTTTATTTTATTTTATCTTATTATATTTTTTATTATAATTTTTTTAAAATTTTACATAAAATATAATAAATAATTAATATTTTCAAATTTTAAAATAATAACAATATTAAAAAATATATCTTAATAAAATTTTATTTAAAATTTTTTTATTTCATCTCACTATTCAAACTATACTTAAGTTTTTGACATTTGATATTAAACAATTTTAGATAAAATTAAAAAATAGATAAAATATTATTAAAATATTATTTTTTAATATTATTATTATTTCAAAATTTTTTAAAAAATAAATTATTTATTATATTTTATATGAAAATTTTTAAAAAATCTAATGATACAACCAAATAAGATAAATATGAAACTTATTTATATTCAAACAGGACCTTACTCTTTAATTTCAAATTTTGTTTTAAATTGACCTCATTTATTTTTGTATATAAGATAAAATAAGGAGATGAAAGTTAAAAATTGAGTAAAATATTATTATAATATATTTTAAATTTTATTATTATTTTAAAATTTAAAATATTTATTTATTTTTTGTGAAATTTTAAAAAAATTATAATAATTAAATCAAATGAGATGAATTGAAAAATTTATAAAAACAACGAGGCCCAAGTGATTTTTATAAAATAGTTTAAGAAAGTATCATCATTTTATAAAAATATTTTATTGTTAAAATATCATTATTTATAAAATTATGAAAAAAAATGTTATGTATATATTATTATTTATTACTCTTTTATAGATTAAACTTGCATTAAATTACAAATATCCTTTTGGAAGGAGTTGCAACATCTCTTTCAAATTAAACTATAAATCTCTTTTCAATTATCTTTAAATCTTTAATTTTTCTTGAAAAGTTGCATTATATTGTTGTTGGATTTTAACATTGTATTATGATAAATGATGTTTGTTTTTATTCATTTTGTTGAAGTCATGAAAATCGACCAACAGATTAGGGCAAAAGAAAAAATCATTCTCATCTCACTTGTGCGATTTGAGTTTTGTTCGGTATCGTTTGGGACATCCGGCGAGACTCCGGTAATAGACACGATATTTTCGTGGTTTGACAGAAGGCCTACAACCACGGGGGTTTAGGAAAGAATAATCCACTATAATAAGTATTTTTACAATCTCTCATAAGTATTTTTATAATTCATCGGGGTTTAGGAAAGAATAGTGTTTGTTTTTATTCATTTTGTTGAAGCCATGAAAATCGACTAACAGACTAAGACAGAAGAAAAAATCATTCTCATCCCACTGGTGCGAGTTGAGTTTCGTTCGATATCGTTTGGGACCTTCAGCGAGACTCCGGTGATAGACACAATATTTACGTGGTTCGGCATAAGACCTACGACCATGAGAGTTTAGGAAAAAATAATTCACTATAATAAGTATTTTTACAATCTCTCATGAGTCTCTATACAAGAAAAATATACATAAATCTATTGGTTTAAGCTCTCGAGTCTATTTGAGAAGGTGATGCTGGTTTGTAGACAGAGTTGGTTTGAGAGAGAGAGATAGAGCCCGTATTTGTCATCTGAGCTCCTTTCTATAAGCCCGCCTTTCTATAAATTCCTAGGTTGCGTGTGTCAATTGATTTGTTCTCCTTTTCTTCCTTTCTTTCCTTTGTCTGCGTGCCTATGTGCCTGACAACTATTGATCTTGACCCATGCTTCTGCCACTTTATATCTTCACGTTAGCCCAGCTTTTCTCCTTGCCTCATCATGTCTCACTTTACTTTTGTCCTCTAGTGCACTACAAAATAGGCTTGGCCCCTACTTGGCAGATTTCTCCCTCACATAACTCCCCAAATTCTTAGTAAAAGCACTCTGGTAGAAATTTTTATGAAGTGTTTCCTTTTGACACTTCTTCTTTCTGGCTGTTGTTTACTGTTGATATCCCATCTATAGGTTCGAGAAGACAACGGTGCGTCTTCCGAGCGAGCGGGCTTGGATCCGGGACTCGACCCCGCAATTCACTAGTGTCTAGTGGCGTATCGTCTTACGGATAGGCTCAACCATGTATGACGAGAGCGCGAAGCTCGTACCGTCACGGGGGATGTGTCACCACTTCACGTGGGAGACAGACTTGATCGAGCTTAAGAATGTGATGTGCAAGCAAGGCGGGAGATGAACTCGACTGTGAACGTGGGAGCGCAAAGCTCAAAGATAGTGGGAGATGGACTCAATCGCGAACGATTGCTTGGTGCTTTTATCTCGTTTTGTCACTGCAATAAAGTGTTGTTATATGTTTGTATTTCAAACACTTATGATGGCAATCTGATGGTGTTCGGAGCTGGCGATGGAGACGTGCTGGCGAGCGAATAGGCGGGCGATGGTTTACGAGAGGGTAAGGGCCCTAAACTCAACCCCGAAATTCGCTGGCATCCTGGTAGGCGAATCGGCGTGCGAGGGTTTACGAGCGGATAAGGGCTGGCTAGGTACTCCCCTCTTTGGGTTTGAACAATGGAAATGTGGAGTGGGTCATATTCCTTCCATACACGAGCTAGGTTGGTCATTCACTTCTAAGTAGTTTTGTCGAGGAATGCAGAGAAGGTTGCTGTAAGTGAGATTCACCCAATAGACTTGGATTTTGAGCTTACCCTGCCCGAGATTTTGATAGAAATATGGGGGAAGTTCCCATCAGGCAACAACGATTCTGCCTAACCTTACTTAAGCATGCATATTATGTTAGTGAAAATTTGGTGTGAAGCCTTGGAGCTTACGTTAGAATAAGTGACTCATGGGTTTAAGGCACGAATGCTCTCACATGAGTCCTAGCCCTGTAAGTCCACACCTGTGTAGAGTAGATCGTTCAACACCTGCGGCACAAACCCATTTTTGACTTATTAGTCCTAGTATCATAGGCGACTGAACGGCCGCCTCCTAATTATTAGACCAACCTGTTATAATAATTCCATAAACACATAGCCTTGCGATTCGCTAAAGTTTGCTGATGGAGATGGAGAGAAGATTTACGAGTATGCTCGGCTAGGACCCTAGTCCTAGAGCCTGACCTCTTGATGAATTGGCGTGCGAGGGTTTAGGAGCAGGCAATAGCCCTAGACTCGATCTCGCGATTCGTTATCGTTTGCCGATGGAGATGGGCAAATCGGTGTGCGAGGGTTTAAAAGCAGCGAGAGCTCAGGACTCGACTTCGCGATTTGTTATCGTCTGCTGATGCAGATGGGCGAATCGTACGTACGAGAGTTTAGGAGTGGGTGAGAGTCCAGTACTCGACTCCGCGATTCGTTATCGTTTGCTAATGGAGATGGGCGAATTGACGTGCGAGAGATGTGCTACCGCTTCACGCTGCAAAAAAAAAAAATGTTAGCAGAAAAAATGACTTCACATGCCGTTGAGTCTAGGTGCTGAGTCTGGGTTCGCGTGTGCATAGTCGGAATATAAATTTGTTAAAGCTGAGTCCATTGTGTTGTCGAGTTTTGAGTTCCCGTGATCCGATGTGTTGAATAACATGTCCAAGCAAATAAAAAAGGGAAAATAGGCGAGTCCCAAAAGGAAGACTTGCTTTATGTAAGTCCACAAGTGGTAAGGCGAGCTGTGTGAGTCCGGCCGTGAGATAGGTGAGTGTTTAGGCGAGCAACGAGTTGTGGGTGCGTGTTAGGTGACTTGGGAGATCAACGAGCACAAGTAAGACGTGTGCATGGCAAGACCACGTGTGAGGCGAGGGTGTCTCATGTTACAAAAGTGTGGGTTAGGAGTGGTATGGGCAAGTCGTGAAGGAGAGGGCAAGCATGGTCTGGGCGTGAGGGAAAGAGGGCGAGCAAGGTCTGGGCATGAGATGTGTGAGATGGTGAGGCGACAACCTGGTGCCCTGGCAGGCAGGGAGTGGTCCTGCCGGGGTCAGAGGACACTGGCGGCCCATCTGTGCAACAGATGGGCTGGGCACGACGCCCTTGCCATGGGCAATACGTGAATGGGGGGATTCTCTCCCGACGAAGCCACCGGTCGATGGCGCTCCAGACGACGACAAACGACGTTGGTTACCATCATGGTGGACACCGGTGTTGGTCCCCCCCTTCCCTGATCGTCTGCCCAAATAATGTTGGGGGCTAAGTTTTCCCAAAGCATTGTTCACAGCCTCTGCGAAAGAGGCCATGGCTCCTGGGGGAACAAAAGTTGCCAGCGGTCTTAATGGTGACCGCCAACATTTGTCTCGAGGCTAGGCCACAGAACTGGAGTGCCTTAAGGCGAGCCAAGGCGAGCCCCATGTGTGCCTGTCGGGCGTGCACAGGACGTGCACGCACAGTGGCACTATGCATGCACGTTCCATAGTGTTTTATGCGCACTATGCACAGTGTTGTCCTGTGAAATGTAAGTGCCACATGCATGTTTGACAGGTCCAATTTTTGCAAGGTTAAAAATAACAACACTAGGGGGTTTTATCTTAATTACTCAAAAGAGTGATGTCCGAGCGAATTAAGTACTATAAAATCACTTACACTTAAAAGAGATGAGAGCGATGAGCCTCTCTTTTAGGCGAGATTTCTTATCGCCTCTGCCCATTCTTAATTATAAAAATAACGAGGGTTGAAAAGACTTAATTGGGGGGGTTTATTTGCATGTTTGGTAAGTCGCCTAGTGTTCCAGAAAATCATTATTTTCTCACATCCGGCTTAGAAAGTGTTTAAATCTCACAGATGACGCCATTGTTAAAGTCATGAAAATCGGCCAACAAGCCAGGGCAAGAGAAAGAGTCATTCCCAACCCATTGGTGAGAGTTAGGCTTCGTTCGGTGTTGTTTAGGGCCCCCTGTGAAATTCAAGTGCGACTGTACGTACGTGGATAATAAATAAATAAATAGATATAAACGCAATAATTATGTGGTTCAACGTAAGGCCTACGTTCACAGGAGTTTGGAAAAGGAGAATCCACTATAATAAATATTTTTACAATCTTTCATGAGTCTCTGTATAGGAAAATTATACATAAATTTATTGGTTTGAGTTCTCGGATTCTTCTGAGAAGGTGATGCCGGTCTATAGACAGAGTTGGTCAGATAGAGAGAGAAAGAGCTCGTCTTTGTTATCTAATCACTGCCTTTATATAAGCTCTTAGATTGAATATGTCAATCGGTTTGTTCTACTTTTCTTCATTTGTTTCCTTTATCTACATGTCTATATGTCTGACAATTATTGACCTTGACCTATGCTCCTGCCACTTTATACATTCATGTTAGTCTATATTTTTCTCATTTTTCCATCATGTTTCGCTTTATTTTTATCCTTTAATGCCCTACAAAATAAGCCTGACCCTACCTGATAGATTTCTCCTCTCACACATTTCATCATCATTACTCGTCTTGAGTCACCATTTTCAAACTATAGGCTCAACTTTCTTGGCTAACTTCAGAATGCACTGGCGTCGTTGACCAATTATATTAGGACTGCAATTTTTTTACCCCTCTATCGGATAAGGGACGGGAAAGTCAAAGAACGAAACGATCCATTAAAGAAGTCCGTGATGATGTATGAATATTGAATTGTTGAGGTTCCAATCGTCAAAACTAATTCGTGAAGATGGATGGGAACAAACTTTGTAGGCATTTAAAAAGATATTAGTTGGCGAACAACCAAAGATAAAAGGAAACAACAACATTAAATGCCGGATAAGCTTACTAAGAAGGATAGCGACAATTTGAACAGGGTGTCATTGCGGGTGAATACTGTTGTACCAATAATTGAAAAGTGAAAAAAACACAACTATACGGTATTGATATTATAAAAAAATTATTTTTTTATAATTAGACAATTTTAATAAAATAATTATTTATATTTAAAATTAATTATAAATAATTTGTTATCGTAATTAATTAATTACAAAAATTTATTTTTCTTGTAATATAGACTCAATTTCCTAGGAAATGCAGGAATGATAGATCATCAATGACAATGGCTTAAAAAAAATTAAGTTAATGAGAATATATAATTTGACCAATTATTTTAGACTAATATAGTTACGTTTGAATTGTTGAGAAATATTGTAAATGGTAATAAAAAATTAATGAAAAGTAATAATTAAATATTGAATAGTAATAAAAAATAATTAATAATTGTAAAAAATAGTTGAAAACTAATAATAAAATAATAAACAGTAATACAGTATTATAAAAATATTTTAAGTATTTTTGATTACCAAAAGTAGCTTAATTGTGAAATGTGTAAGGGACGTATAATCATTTTAAAAAGAATGAGGTCTATAATTAAAAAATCAAGTCTTTTATTGTATGAATCTCATATTTACTTTTTTTTAATGATTTTTTATTTATTTTTTGTATATGAAAGATTTCAATTCATTATAATAATTCAAAATTG
Organism: Platycarya longipes; assembly: GCA_036559045.1. Lineage (NCBI taxonomy): Eukaryota > Viridiplantae > Streptophyta > Magnoliopsida > Fagales > Juglandaceae > Platycarya > Platycarya longipes. The sequence continues at coordinate 51,605,632 of CM071789.1, forward strand.
CAACTATGATGTGATATACAGAAAAGTCTCAAAATACAAATCAAACTACACAATTAAACTTGAGCACTACATAACTACTAAAAACTATCATTTCTCATTAATTTATAATCTCAAATATGTCAATTTTCTACGTACGAAATCGCACGAATGTTTTCCCTTAGGATATAGTCATGAGTCTCATGACCTACATTGAATAAAGAGAGAAGAAAGACCCGCTTAGAAAAAAACTTCCAACTGGTGTCTCACCTACACTAACATTTTATCAAAAATCAATTAAAAAATGACACGTAAGTGGTTTATAAATAATCAGTATTCGACACGCTGCAAGTGATAATCACCTCCATCCACCCTCCCGACCCCTTCTCTCTCTCCCGATCTATTCCTCTGCAAAAATCACTATCTTTCCTTCTCTCTCTCCTTTATGACTAAGCATTTACAAAAGTTTGTTCTTATAACGGCGCGAATTAGTTTTTGAAAATCAAGCATTTTCTTTGGCGAAACTCTAAAATTTTCAATGAAAAACTTGATCTTGGGCGAGAAAATGCGATTTTGACTATCCAGGTGTTTGTTTCGTTGGATATGGATGGTTGAATATATATTATTTAAGTTATTCTTGTTGGGTTTTGCTCCTTGAATCCCACCTGGGAAAGGAGTGGGAGAGGGGCAATGCCAAGGGGGTTATAAAATGAGGCCTAGCCTCCTTGGTTTAAACACACCAGTCAGAAACTTATCTAGTAACTTTTGACTTTAGTAAAATTCCTCTGTTGTCCTTTTTGTATGTAAAAGGAAGAGAGGTGAAAGTTAGAGTTTTACTAGTGGGAGAAGTTTTTGTGGGTGTCGTTGGGGTGAGGAGAAAAATTGTGTGATTGTAACAATTTTTCACATAGTGTATTTTCTTCTCTTAGTCTGGTGGTTTTTCTCCTGTTTTGGAGTTTTCCACCTAAATTCTTGTGTTGTGTTTATTTCTCTATTTTTCTTGTTATTCTGTTAAAAGTAGATCCTGGTAGGAGGAATTTGGAAGCCCAGATTCCCAACAAGTGGTATCAGAGCCACTAGGTTCTTTTTGCAGGGTGGAGTTTTGGTGTGGTAGTGTGAATACGTATGGTCTAAGGAGGTTCTGTCTAGGAGATTGGAAATTTTAAGTGTGTCCGTTGTGACTCTCCAATCTTTCCTGGGAACCTTGAAGTTCTGTCTAGGAAAGATCGGTCTTTCCTGGGAACTTACTTAGTGGATACTATTCATTTCTATGGTAAAATTCATCGAAACAATATCAAGAATGGAGGTAGAGAACGTTGATGGGAGAATCAATTTTGACTTGTGGCAAGTACAAGTCACGGATATTTTGATTCCATCAATTACACAAGAGCAGACCAACCCATGAAGTCAACAATTTGCTGGAGGTGTGGACAACCTGGGCACGTCAAGAAAAGTTGTCAAGAAGAGGTGGAGCCGGTTCGGCAAGTGGCTCCAAGTCAGTAAATGGAGATACTGGTATAAAGCTAACATTGTGTCTCTCTCCACGGAAAAAGAGATATGTATATCCTTATGGCATGCCACTAATCCCAAAGTTGCCATGATAGAGGATGTGTTAATGTTAGTTGTTCCACAAATTTGCACACGGGCATTGGTTTGGCATTGATGCAAGGTGTGTGGTGGAAATTCATGTCGATGGCTGATGAACTTCCAGGAAAGCCAAACGTGGGAGTTGCACCATAATTTTTCAGCAAGGTTATTTTCGACATGGGCCAAAGTGAAATGCTTGGAATTGGTTTATTCTGAGTGGTTATGCTTTTATGGTGGAGCATGATAGCGAAAGCTATGAATCTTCATTGCGGTGGAGCGTGGCTGTGGGACCAGTCAAAGTCGCAAGGTGGAGATTGTTGGGTTTTGCTCCTTGAATCCCACATGGGAAATGAGTGGAAGAGGGGCAATGCCAAGGGGGTTATAAAATGAGGCCTAGCCTCCTTGGTTTAAACACACCAGTCAGAAACTTATCTAGTAACTTTTGACTTTAGTAAAATTCCTCTGTTGTCCTTTTTGTATGTAAAAGGAAGAGAGGTGAAAGTTAGAGTTTTACTAGTGGGAGAAGTTTTTGTGGGTGTCGTTGGGGTGAGGAGAAAAATTGTGTGATTGTAACAATTTTTCACATAGTGTATTTTCTTCTCTTAGTCTGGTGGTTTTTCTCCTGTTTTGGAGTTTTCCACCTAAATTCTTGTGTTGTGTTTATTTCTCTATTTTTCTTGTTATTTTGTTAAAAGTAGATCCTGATGGGAGGAATTTGGAAGCCCAGATTCCCAACAATTCTTTCTATTTATGGGGTCTCCCTTACGTGTTACGTTTTTATTAGTCTCCAATATGAAGCTTTTAGAGGTGAGACCGGTTCAAAGTGTTTCTCATCCGCTTAAATGTTGCAGTAGTTGACTTGTACTTTAATTGATATGTTCTTATTTTATAATGAGAAATGATATTTATAATTATAAATATATAAATATTTTTTAAAGAAAGGAAAATAAATATAAAATTCACATAAAATAAATAAAATTTTAAATAGTAAATTATAGTTTTTTCCAAAACAATTATATGATATTTATGTATTTAATAATTATATATAGCATTATTCTCATCATGAAAATGCGGGCTTGTTGGGTATAATTCTATGAAAATGCATGGCCTCTCTTTATACAATAAAACGTGAAAGTAAAATCATAGATGTAATCATCACGAATAACGCTCACGTATTGAAATCATAAATGTCATTTAATATATTGAGATTACATCCTCTATCCAATCGCTTTTCTCCGACCTCCTATATATTCAAGATCAAGCCATCTATGATAAGTTTATATAAGTCTACGTGTAAATGACTTTAAAAATAAAATTATAATATTCCAAAAACACCCCAAAAAATAGGTGTATATGAAAAGGGAAAAAAAGGTAGATACCACAAAGAGATTGGCATCTTCTAAGAATGGGCATAGGGATTTTACAATGCATGAGTCACTTGATTTGTAGATGAGTAAAAGTTTTTCCCGTGTATTTTATCATTTTTTATTTTTCAAATTTCAAATTTCAAATTTCTCCAAGCCAAAATGGGGATTCGTATGCTGTTGGTCAAAAAGCTCACGGACTCTCCCACCACCTGATTGACACATCAAGATTCATGTGATTTCATGAAAATTTCCTCAAAACTCGGAATCAAATTCCAGGTTCAATGGCCCCATTTTTGTTTTACAACTGATAGAGACCCCTAATTCTAGGTGGTTCGCGTCTATTTATAGAAGAATAATCCTTCTACTGCCTTCTTTCGCTACGTGGTCTTTTACCCTTATCTTGAATAATTCTTTCTAAGACCATTTCTGCAACCTCCTTCTTCTCTTTTATAATAATTTTAAGAAAAGTCAATTTTAGAAAATGGAGAAAGAATCGATTTTAATTTTAATTTTTAATTTTATTTTCAATTTCTGTATTAAAAATAAATTAATAAAATTTATTAGATTTATGAAAACAAAATTGAAAATAAGAAAAAAATTTTTTTAACTAAAAACAAGATTGAAAATAAAAATGAAAAAAAATGTTGAAAAAAATGTTGAAAATAAAGAAAGTTTTTTTTTTTCCTTATTTTCAACTTTGTTTTCAATTTCTATACTAAAAACAAACTAATAAAATTCATTAGATCCATGAAAACAAGGTTGAAAATGAAAAAAAAAAAAAAACTAAAGTTAACTCTCTCTCAACTTTTTAAAATCGACTCTCCCTAAAATTATTGATTATATATATAGTATTACTCATGGGATGATATCTTCTGCGCCTTCCACTCTAGAGTACATTTATGCTCCTCATCCTACAACTACATGGCTTTCCTCTCCGACTCCTTTTATGGGCTTTATGTCTTCCTTAAGATCCCTTTCGCATTGTCTGCTCGGCTTCCCCTTCTGATCATGATTGGGCCATTATCCATCATATGGATTTTGAGAAAAAATTTATTTGTCACGACATTAGCCATTTCTAAGAGAGTATAGGTTGTGAGTAAAGAGGGCTTTAATATATAATGGGCTTGTTTTGAAGATTAATGTGACCCAGCTGGGCCAGCTCCACGAGACTTTTATTTTTGGGCCACCGATGAAAATGGTTGTAAAGACGAAAAGAATGAAATGGGTGATGCAAAGAATCTTCGATCCAGGTACAATATGTTCTGTTTTTATTTTTTGAGCAAATGATAAGTTCTGTTAAAGAAACAAGTACAAGGTTCATGAAAATACAACAAAAGCAGAAGTCTGAATACGACTAAGGATTCTTGTCACTGTAAAATTGCAACAGACGGAAAGTGATTTGGATGTGGGGAATACAATCTAGGTTTGTTTGAAGCAGTACATTGCGCTATATTATGCACGCATTGAACGAAACATCAAGACAATCTAAGATAGCTTGTGCATAATAGTGAGTGACTGAACCAAAGAGAAGGAGATTGTCAACAACAAAGAAAAAGTTTATGTTGTTTAACCTTTAAGGAACATAAAAAAAAACAAATTATAATACCAACGAACCGGTTTAAGTTCTCATACCCACAGATCTTTTGTTGAAGAGAAATATTATAAGAAAGTCTAATTATATTACCCATTTTTACTGCTTTTTCATTTTATTTAAATACACATTCATGCGTTAAGATAGAATGACAAAAATAATAAATTACATATTAATTAAATAGAGTCATATGATGAAAGCCCTATAATTTTTCTTTGCAGAATTTGCAAATTGACCCCGAATATTAATCGAAATTGATTCGAATATATTTGCTAAATTCAATTATGCCCACACTTAATTGTTATAAAGATTACTTCAAAGATTATAAAGATGAACATACACCGTGAAATGTATGTTGATAAATCGTAATTACGATTTAAAATAATGTCATATATATAGTTGTGAGTTGTACAAATGTATACTTTAATCAAATCAAAAAGTATACTTTAATTATTTTTATTTTTGTCTGGGATCAGAAAGTATTCAGACGCACACATGTTTTAATCTTTTTTTAATCAGAAATAATAACAACTTTTTTTGTCGACAATCAGGGAGTATTCGTAGGTACACAATCTGGACACAACATCATCGAATATTTGTGAGAAACTCTAGATTTTTGGTTTAATAATAATAATTATTATTATTATTATTTTAAATTGATATGCTAAATTAAAAATAAATTATAAAAAACTGTTATAATTGAAGTCAGGGCACGTGAACACAAGTCGCTTGAAATGAACCGACAGTAGGCATATATGGTTCGGTGGGACCGAAATAATCATGGAGAAATTAAAATTATACCTTATGAATGATTCGCATATACTGATCAGTGATCACATGGCCCCGCTTTCATTCCCTACCCATAAAATATAATAAATATCCAATTATTAATGGAGCTAACGTTGTGAGCCATCATGATCTAAGTGACAAAACCTATAATCCCAAACTTCTAACTTCATTGGTAAATTACTATTATTATTTTTACTTCCCACTTTTGCAGTGGTAGAGGTGTAAAATCACCAAACAAGGTGTTGAAAATTTTATCCAATTTATTATTTGGATATTGTTTTTTTTTTAAATGAGATTTTTATATATATTTAAAAATTATAATATTATTAAAAGACATATTATTAATCACTAAATAAATAAATATAATAATAAAAATTGATTAAATCCCCATATATAAATTTAGCGTTTTCTTGTATAATATGCTGTCGTGATAGCGTGTAATAGACTATTAGCATAAAAAGGAAAAGCCTGTAAGAATCTCGCAGCAAAAGACGAAAAGGAATACCCAAAAAGAAACAAAAAGGGAAAAGTTGAAGGGCAAACGAAGCATGCGAGGCAAGGATCCGAGGGAAATGAAGAACTTCTCCTACTTTTCTTCATTCTGCACTTGTCTTCCTTCCTTTATCAAGATCTTGTGATAGTACATTAGTACTCTAGTCGATTTTCTTATGACATGATATTTACGGTTTTAATAAGATCTATATGAAAAAGAAGTTTAAATTTTAAATTTTAATGGTGGGTGCTATTGTTTTTTTAATGAGATTAATGTGCGGGATTTATGCATCTTAAAATAATATCTAACATTATTCTAAACTCTTAACCTAAGATGCATATATATATATATATATATGAGATTTGTTACGTATATTATAAAAAAAATGAGCATTTATAATATTTTAATTATAATTAAAGAAATTATTTATAACAAAAACAATCTAACATCATCCCCACAAATTATATTAATTTTTCAAAAAAGTTTTGTTAGTTTTATTCTATTTAAACTAATTAAGTTATTATACTCATCATCTATATACCACACATCTTGTAATAAAGAAAATTAAAAATTTATATATGATATATTATATGAGAATGATGAATAATAATTATCTATATATAAATACATGTCAATATTGATACCTCTTAGATTGTTATTTGGATCAAATCATCAATATATATATTTTTTTCTTGTATTATATATATGTACAAGAAAAATATGTTTTAGAAAAAAAACATTTAATTAATACGGTATTCCTTGATTTATATGTTTATTTAATTAAAACAATCGAAGAAATATTAATATCTATATAATATATATATATATATATATATGTATTTCACACGATGGCATGCAGGCGGTTGAAAGGTAACAGAGTAGTGGTGACATATTGCCAATACGTAAGGTTAAAGTACATGAGTTTTAACTCTGCTTTCAATTGATGGACATAATGATCTCACTTACACTATCTTTTGCTTCTAAAATTGTTAAGAAAAGGTGTTTTTTATGGCGAATATATTCGAATTACAGTCTTTAATTAACCCATTCTGGAAAGTGGAAACTAAAACCTCATCCTTTAAAGAAGAGACTTTGAAAGTGGTTGTCAACTTGTCACTAGACTTCACACCTGAAGTTCATAAGCCATCCAAAATTACACCTGATCTTACCTTACACGTGTGGCATAGATGGCCTCATTGGCCTTGTATATTTCAAATAATTTATTCCCATTTATTCTATCACGCCTCTTGTTTTCCCTGAACGCAATGCGTCAAAACAATATTTGTACAATCCCTTTGCAGGTTGTACCCACGTGAGTCCGCCACGTCTCTTCGTTTAATTACAAAGCAGGTAAAAGTACTGATAATGAATTCATCAAATTTTTATTTTAAAAAATATAAATTTGTATATATATTAAAAAAAAATTGTTATATTTGATGAAAAAAATAAATAAAAAAATAAAAATAGTTTTTATTTAATTTTTAAATAATAATACATAAAAAATATACATATATAAACTTATATTTAAAAAAAAAAATTTAAATGAATCTAGTACGAGTGATCTACTGCCTAAAGAAAATTAGTAGAAAACAGGCAATAGGCCAAAGTACATGTTCATGTTCATGTTCATGTTGATGTTCTTTGACCACCAAGAAAAAGCCACGTGGGAAAGAGAGTAAAAAGAAAAAAACAGAACATAAAATGGATGGTTATTGGGACATAATATGGTTGGGTTGTGAAGTGTTTCGTGTTGGGGTGGGATTGTCCCCGCCCCCAGCCCCAACGAGGTAAAGAGAAAGGTGGGACGTCTTGGTTACGTTAGGTTAAACCAAAAAAAGCCAATAAGCTAGGTGGGGCCCACCATCTCCTCCGTCCTTGGGGTTGGGCGCCGTGGGGACCACCCTTGACAGCCCATTCTTAACCAATTCTCTCGCGCGGCCCACACCACACCTTCCCTTACACACACACACTCTCTCTCTCTCTCTCTCTCTCTCTTCATGATAAAGCAAACAAAACTCACACTATGTGCAATGTGCATCTTTACAAAATCACCGCAGTTTGGTCTCTACTCTCTACGCCCGTTTTCCTTTACTTTTTTTTTTCCTGCTGCTACTCCACTCCACATCACAAATACTATATAATAAGTGATTTATTTCATATATTTATTACTTAAAATAGAATTCATTTCTCATAAATAAACATTATTATAAATATTTTTTTATTTATAAAATTATAAATTCCTTATTTTCTGATATGAAAAGATAATAACTAAAGGGATGCCAAATAATTTGATAAAAAATGAACGCCCATAAAATGCAACATAAAGCGAACTGGATTTTTTTTTAGGTGGCTATACAGTCACCACTCTTAGCTCTCCCTACCATCAGGTATATTCTGTGTTGTTTTTTTTTTTTTACATATATTATTTAATATTTAAATATTTTAAAAAAATATATTTTTTAATTACTAAATAAAAAATTTATTTTTTTAATAATTTGAGCAATAGGATTGAATTGTAAGAATAATAATTTACATACAATGCGTATATTGCATAAATATTACTTAATTGTTTTGAAAAAAAAGTAAAATTTATTATTAAAATAATATTTTTTTATGGTGGATTTATATTTTATTTTATTTAAATGATTACATAATTAAATATCATTTCTTTAATAAGAGTAACTATTTTTCCAGAATAATGCAGAGAAACAGATATTTAAAAATAATATTAAAAAAAAAAACAAAAGAAACATAATTTATCCGATGGTAGGGATTTGCACGCCATTCAACACATGCTACGTCACCATTGTCTGCAACCGTTCCAAAATACACACCCACACACATTATCCAATATCCTCAGCTACAATATTATACTTACTTATAGTACCATACCCCAGTAATCATTCTCTGCTCCGCCGCCCACCCAGCACACCCCTGCTCCTCTCCTATCCAACGACTATGATTATCACTTCTCTTCACATATTTACTTCACATTTTTATGTGTCCGGCAGTAATAAATAAATTTATTTTTATATTTTATTATTCGAGATTCTTAAATTTAAATGATCTAAAAATACAGATCATATACTTTCATTCGATATCATAATATTAGTTATTAAAAATTAGTAACTATGCAAATATGTTGTGACAAAATAAAAATGTCACGACAATCCTTCGTAATATGACATAATTGGTGTGATGATAAATGCTTAGATTGAAAATATAAAATTATAAATTCTTGAATTTGATATTATTTAAAAATAATACGTTAAATAGTAATATTATTTTTTTATGTAATAAATTTAATGTTTAGTTTTTATGAATTGGTCTCTTTGTACAAACATTTATAATGTACGCTGGTTATTTTGTCCTCATCATCTCAGCTTCGCCACGTAACCCGGTCCCACATCTTCATTTTCAATCCGCACCAGTACACCGTCCATCACCAATCAAACGCATAATCCAACGGTGAAAGTTATAGAATCGACGTAATACCAAAAAATAAAAATCTATACGCTAGCGTTTCTCCTTAATTCTCGGATATTTAATTTTTAATTTTTTAATTTTTTTTTTATAATTTTTATGAAGTAGGTAATTCGTTCAGTTCCTAATATAAATTCACCCGAGCCGCACCCGTAGAGCTCCTCTCTGTGTGTCTCTCCCACTCTTTTTAACTCTTCCGTTGTCTTTTCATTTCTGTTCTGTGTTTAGCTGAGGCTCTGCATTTTCCGGCGTTTAAGTACACCGGAGAGGGGCTGTGAGAATGGCATTGCTCTCTGAGCTTGCAACGGAGATCGTGATCCCGGTCTGCGCCTTGGTCGGAATCGCGTTCTCACTCGTGCAGTGGCTTTTTGTCTCGCGCGTGAAACTCACTCCTGAGCGCAACGCTCCCTCGTCTGCAAACAAGAACGGCTACGGCGACTACCTGATTGAAGAGGAGGAAGGCATCAACGACCAGAATGTCGTCCTCAAATGCGCAGAGATTCAGAGCGCCATCTCTGAAGGTAAGCGTAACGTGTAGATCATGAGATTTAATTAGATCTGGTGCCTCTTGCTGCTGTCGTCCGTTTTTTGTTTCTAGCCTCTTTACATGTTTACGTTTCTGCTATTCGAGAAAAACTTGTGATTTGGACATTGTTTGGCTGGCTAGGGAAATGTAGGAGAGTGAAAGAAAGTAACAATTAAATTTCCAGTATCCACTTATTTTCTCGTCTCAAGATAACATCAAACTTTAGCCCCCGTTTTGTCTGCCGAGAAAACAAGCTAGAAAGTTTCGGATTTGAAGAAGCTATGCTTAAAAATTAATTTTTTACGGAACCAAACGAGTGTTAAGGTTCATTAAGGTAAAGAAATTTAAGAAATCCCTCTTGGAAAACATCTGCTTTTTATGTTTTATTTTATTAACGTATAGATAGATGACGGACTTCTCATCTTTTTCTGCTTGTTTATTGAGCTGGCGCTTCTCATAGATCTGGTTTTTCGCCTTTCGGTTGGAGACATTAATACATTATTATTATTATTATTAGTATTATTAATATTTTCGTAAATCGAACAGCATTTTCTGGCGGAGTTTAGATCTAAGCGTCGATGTATACTTTATTTATTGGCATGTTAATGGTTTTTGTCCTTATCCAAATAAGTTTATTTGGCTTTTAGGGTATCACTGTCATTGTTGATATTACTATGAGTGTGTGGTGCACGTGCATCGCACTTGAATAATGTCATCCACGATATGTGGCTTTTGTGCAACTACTTTGGGCATCGAAGACAACGATTTATTTGTCGTAAAAATAATATATTACCCGTAAAATGAGTTTCCTCTTCAAAATTTTATTCCTTGGATTTTTTATTTTATTTATATATTTTTTTTAAGGAGTGTAGAAGGTCATTCGTTTTTACCATGTTTTGGTAGCTGTGAGTTAAAACTTTCTTGTCCCATCTAAATCAAGTTGGTTTTGAATCTGTTGCCGAGGTATTTATTTTGTTAAAACAACACTATCTGGCATGTGGAAACGGATCTATGTTCGGGTTTTATTTATTTAATAAAGTAGTTCAAGTTGTGGCAGTGCATAAAAACAAGGATTATTATATGAGAAGTGGTTGGACTGCAAAAAAAAAAAAAGGGCTCTGGGGGGATAATGATGGAATAGAAAGAAGAGAAGACACGGGAATTCATGCATGTCGGCGACGGCATTTGTGGTTTGCACACACTGAGGAGATGAAGGGAGGGGTGGGTTAGGCATTACAAGTGTGTATGGTGGTCGACGACCGTGTGGGGTTTTCTCACACAGCTTCACTGCCTAATTCTGGGTAGCAGTGACTATTGATTTGCAACTTGATATATGGCTATGCTGCATGATCTTGTGCAATGCATTGCTTTTATCGGTGCCCATTTTTTATTATTTTGTAGTTAATATTAATTTTTATAAACAATTCTTACAATCTCAGGCGATTTAGGACTTTTGCTATTATTTACGTACATATTGCATATGCAACACTTTATCTTCATATCTATATTTCATTAAAGTTGTGGCATGCATTAATGTAACAGGAGCGACATCCTTTCTCTTTACCGAATATCAGTATGTTGGGATCTTCATGATCGCATTTGCAATTTTGATCTTCCTCTTCCTTGGCTCTGTGGAGGGCTTCAGCACGAAGAACCGTCCCTGCACTTATGATTCTCAAAAACTGTGCAAGCCAGCACTTGCAACTGCAATTTTCAGCACTGTCTCTTTTTTGCTTGGTGGTTTCACCTCAGTTACGTCCGGTTACCTTGGTATGAAAATTGCTACTTATGCCAATGCAAGGACTACATTGGAAGCAAGAAAGGGCGTAGGGAAAGCCTTCATTATTGCATTCAGATCTGGTGCAGTGATGGGCTTTCTCCTTGCTGCAAATGGTCTTTTGTTTCTTTACATTGCCATTAATCTTTTTAAGCTTTACTATGGTGATGATTGGGAAGGCCTTTTTGAGGCCATCACCGGTTATGGCCTTGGTGGATCTTCCATGGCACTCTTTGGAAGAGTTGGCGGCGGTATTTATACCAAGGCTGCAGATGTTGGTGCTGACCTTGTAGGGAAGGTCGAGAGGAATATTCCTGAAGATGATCCGAGAAACCCTGCTGTAAGACATATCCATTCATTTAAAATTAATTGTTATAGCTGATGTCCTTGTTTTTGTAATGATCAAGTTTTGTCATTCATTTAGGTGATCGCAGACAATGTTGGTGATAATGTGGGTGATATAGCTGGAATGGGATCTGATCTTTTTGGTTCATATGCTGAATCATCTTGTGCTGCCCTTGTTGTTGCTTCCATATCCTCTTTTGGAATCAACCACGATTTCACTGCAATGTGTTATCCACTTCTCATCAGTTCTATGGGTATCCTTGTCTGTTTGGTCACGACCCTCTTTGCAACTGATTTCTTTGAGATCAAGGCCGTCAAGGAAATTGAACCAGCACTGAAAAAGCAACTCATTATCTCCACTGTTCTCATGACTGTGGGAATTGCGATTGTTAGCTGGATTGCTCTACCATCATCCTTCACAATTTACAATTTTGGTGTTCAAAAAGTCGTGAAAAATTGGTAAGGTTTGCTTGATACTCCTTTAACTTATTTAGTGTGTAAAGGTGCTGTATTTAAGTACTGATAAAAAAGGTGCTGTATTTAAGTAAATTTTGTGCCAAGCAAAAAGGCTTCAAGAGCTTTGTTTACAATTTTGTATGCATAATCCACGTATCATTAGTGGAATGATCAGATGTATAGTCATTATGATCTTGATCCAGTTGTTTGAGACATTGGGTCAGCAAAAATCAGACCTATAGCTATTTGTACCTTGTATTATTCTTTTATTTGCTTGTTGCCTTAATATCTTTGTGAGGCATTTTACACACTGTTACATGCTGTATAAGTATTAAATGAAACATGAACATCAACGGTGGATTAGCAATTATTGAAGATGACGAGCCCACTGAAAGAATTGTTTCAACTCATATTGCTTTAAATCTGCTCAAATTGCATAAATTGGTTCCTTGAGTTTGTAGAACAATATTGATATGCAACTATTGAAATCATTTGTGTGCAGGGAGCTCTTCTTGTGCGTGGGTGTTGGTCTTTGGGCTGGACTTATTATTGGGTTTGTAACAGAATATTATACTAGCAATGCGTACAGGTATTTTAAAATACGAACTGCTTTTTGGTTCTATCTTTTTGCTTTAAATTTTTGGGTATTAAACCTAAGAACTTCCTTGCAGCCCGGTGCAAGATGTTGCTGATTCCTGCAGGACTGGAGCTGCCACCAATGTTATATTTGGCCTTGCTTTGGGATACAAATCTGTCATCATTCCAATTTTTGCCATTGCAGTTGGCATTTTTGTTAGTTTTAGCTTTGCTGCAATGTATGGTATAGCAGTGGCTGCCCTTGGAATGCTGAGCACCATTGCTACTGGATTGGCCATTGATGCTTATGGACCCATCAGTGACAATGCTGGAGGCATTGCTGAGATGGCAGGCATGAGCCATCGAATCCGTGAGAGAACCGATGCCCTTGATGCTGCTGGAACACCACTGCTGCTATTGGCAAGGTACATTTTATAGTTTCATAGAATGCGTTGTGGCCTTGAGTCTTTAAGTAGCTCATGTTCTTGCTGTAAATGTGCAAATGAGTTTTTTCGGGGCAAGGTTAAATTTGCAAATGATGAGCTGTTAGCATCATTTCTTCAGTCAAATCTAAAGTCTTGACGCCATCCTCTCTTGCTTCCATTTATGCTTAATGTGTGAAGGATGAAAATGTCAGAATTCTTTTCGGAAAATTACAGTGTTTGAGTCATAGCCATAGGGGCCAAAATACTCCCAAACAGCTAAGAGCTTTTTACAGCTTAATTTTAGTTGAACTAGTCTTGTATAGTCCTGGGAAGATTGCCCTGGTGTGACTTCCATCATGACTGGACAGGCTCATTTAAGCTGCTTGTTGCCTCTCACAGGCCTTAAACAACTTTGTTTTTGGCATAAGCTAGGCTGTTGCAATTGCTGTTACCATTTATCTTTTTACCTCTATTTGCAATTTCTCTTTATGGATACCACTGAGATTCTTCAATTCTCATTTGTTTATAGGGATTTGCTATTGGATCCGCAGCGCTTGTGTCTTTGGCTCTATTTGGTGCCTTTGTGAGTCGTGCTGCAATTTCAAGTGTTGACGTACTAACCCCCAAGGTGTTCATTGGTCTGCTTGTGGGTGCCATGCTTCCTTACTGGTTCTCTGCCATGACCATGAAGAGTGTAGGAAGTGCAGCCTTGAAGATGGTTGAGGAGGTTCGCAGGCAATTCAACACTATTCCAGGTCTCATGGAGGGTACTGCCAAGCCTGACTATGCTACCTGCGTCAAGATTTCTACGGATGCATCCATCAAGGAGATGATTCCTCCGGGTGCCCTTGTCATGCTTACACCTCTTATTGTTGGAACCTTCTTTGGTGTCGAAACGCTGTCTGGTGTTCTGGCTGGTTCACTTGTTTCTGGTGTTCAGGTAATGCTAGCATATTGTTTGTGCCACCAAGTATATTGTTTGTGCTCGGTGAATTTGCTTGCTGACTATATGTTTACTTGAATAATGTTACATACAGTTATAGAGTGCGCAAGCATCGTGTAGTCGTTTTGAAAAAAAGTGAAGTGTACTATTAAAAAATTAATTTATTTTCATGTGGTTCTCACATTTATTATTATTTTTTAAGTGATTGCACAACATTTACACACTCACGACTGCAACTATTATTTCTCATGTTATTTTGGTTTGTTTGTGTCACAGATAGCAATATCTGCATCTAACACTGGTGGTGCATGGGATAATGCAAAGAAGTATATTGAGGTAAACACAAAAGTCATGATGGTTAAAGCAGGCTGGTGTTGTTATGTATAAAGTCAGGTCCTTTTTATTCCATGTTTGAACTAATGAGGTTTGTTCTCTGGGATCTTGTTGTCAGGCTGGTGCCTCGGAGCATGCAAGGAGCCTTGGCCCAAAGGGTTCTGATCCACACAAGGCAGCTGTGATCGGTGACACCATTGGAGACCCGCTCAAGGACACCTCCGGCCCATCACTAAACATTCTCATTAAGCTCATGGCAGTTGAGTCTCTGGTGTTTGCTCCTTTCTTTGCCACACACGGTGGCCTGCTTTTCAAGATCTTCTGAGAGGGTGGGATCATGGATGTGGTGGTTTCCTCGGTTGGAGGGGGGAGTTTATTTGCATTTTGCCCTGTTTTTTTTGTCTGACGGAAGAGGCTTATTAACTTGCGTTTTTTCTTGTATCACCATCGTTCTCGCCTTTAAGGCAGTGTTTGGATTCAATTATGAACTCTGAGAATTAATTTTGGGAAATGATTCTTCCGGATATATGGTAGTTTCGTTCTGAAGATCGAGCTTGATAAGCAAAATTCAGTTTTTGGTAAGTTGACTAAAAAATAAGTTTCATTCAAGAAGAACTTATTTGTTGGCTGTTCACATCATGCAAAAGGTTCACATGAGCTGATAAATATCATAAGGGTCTGTGCACTTGATAAACCACGATGTCTTTACCTCTGTGCCCGACAAGTTGTCTTGTGAAAACACACGACTGGTTCATGAAGCTCATTGGGAAAACACAACTGGTTCATCTAAGACGTTGCTCTTCGAACTAGAATTGCGGTTTTAGGACTATGAGATGATATGATTTTATATGAAAATATTATTAAAATATTATTTTTAATATTATTATTGTTTTAAAATTTGAAAAAAATTAAATTATTTATTATATTTTATATGAGAATTTAAAAAATTATAATAATGAAATAAAATAAGATGAATACTGTTCTTGAATCGTCTACACCTTGAGATGCACAGTGATTTCTTGGTTTCTGGCTCTTGAAGCTACACCTTTCACTTGGAAGGAATGCGAAGAAGCGAAGAGTTTTGGTCAAACAAAACAATAATATGATTCGTAGATATAAGTCATCCATATTATATTTTCTGCACAATCATTGTCCAGAGAACCAACAGCAGGCGGGTCCATACTAGATGAAGCTTATTCAGATCAGATGTTCTTGAGTACTTATATAAAGCATCTTCAAACCTCTATTTTCTTTTTCTTTTCTACAAAGAGGCAGAGGTTATTTAGAGGTGAAGTAAACATATAAGCAACCTGGCTTATCAGTTTAATAAGAGGGCAAAATCCTAGACTTTTGCAACATGAAGTGCTCTCATTCCTCTCTGATAGAATTCCCAGTGTGTATCAGCATAGTCTTTCACCTTCTTGAATAACTTTGGCCTTTCCTCGCTGACCAACCCTTCTTCTGGTCCAATCTCTTTGTTTGGCTCAGGCGAATAGAACACAGCCACAGAAATCCTCTCCCTCTCCGAGTTGGTCACTACCCTATGCACTGGGCTCTTGAACATCCCATTGGTCATTATCTGTTAAATATCACAGAGAACCAGCTGTAAAATTTTAACATGTTCTATTTATCATCTCTGCAAAAATTCTAATCATGCAGATTTGGTTTTTTTAGTTTTATTTTATGCTTCCATTTTTGGAAATATGACATTCTTTTTAGTAGAAGTCGATGATCCCACTGCTACTTCTTAAATTTATCAAGAAATGCTATTTATCATCCCTTGATATGGCACAAAGCATCTAGCTTTATCAGTTGCCGCATGGGATGAATGTCTCTGAGAAGTATGTTCAGTTGGGGTTTAAAAATTCAGAAATGATATATACAAGCCCCAAATACACAAGTTTCGTACAAGCCATTTATAAAAAAATAGATCCCACTATAAAAAAGTGTAAAAAAAAAAAACTCACATTTTCTTGATGTGACCCACATTATTACAAATGCTTGTACATTTTAGTACTTGTACCGAGCATTACTCGAATGAATTTATGAGAATAGCATTTAGACCACACAAAAATTTAGGTAGATATTAAAAAATACCTCCATTTGATCGCCCATGAGGACTAGGAGAGCATGAGGAATTGTAGGAACTGTATGCCATTGTCCATCTTTGAGGATTTGAAGACCTTCTACATCATCTTGCAAGATAACTGTGTATCCTGATCCATCTGCATGAGGCTTGAGGCCCAGAACAAGATCAGACCTTTGACAACATGAGTAGTAGTTAAAACGCGCTTGAAATGCTCCTCGTTCACCAAACTGATTCAAGAAGCAATTTTCTTCTAAACTCAATGACTTTGCCATGGCTTTGGAAACCATCTCTGTAAACATCTTCATCTTTACTGTGTATTCTTCTAGAACAACCCTGCACAATTGCAAGTCTTTCAAACATATTTCTGTTGTCAATTGGTCAATGACATTTGATAATTAATGAAGAGTTATTATGGCAAAACAGAATGATGCAAGTTGCAGGATTTGATTTCTATTACAACTTTTCAAAGTTTCTTCGACAATATCTTCTACAGTCACTTTTGCGTTTTCTTTGTGCATCCTGATTGGTTAAAACAATTATTTTATATAAAAATAAGTGACGCAGCCAATTACATTACTAAATTACGCAAAGATTATGCAAAACTGACTGCACATAATTTTTTTTTTTTTTTAAATTTCCAGTAAAAGGGGCAAGGTGGAAGTGCACCTGAAGGATGCAGGGTTTTCTGGCCATAATTTGGTCTTCCTTCGATCTTCTGGGTACACTTCAAGAAACAAGCGATCGGACCAGTCAAGGGGCTGACCTTCTTCAGGGACCGGATCCCCTCCGTACCCTTCAAACTCTTCAACCCCTTTAGCTTGCTTCTTCTTCCCTTCCATCGGCTGTTGAAAGAATTCCCTTCCCACTTGACGCAACTCCTCCAGAAATGAACTTGAAATGTTATGACCTACTGCCTGCATAACCAGAACAAAAACTGTAATTAGGGTTGAAAGACTTTCGAATTCATATCATGAAAACATAAACAACTCACATCAAACATTTCAAAATAGGTCTTATGAATCATCATGGCACATCTAGTCATCACTGAGTACAAACTGGCTATCAATTTATTGTGAAAGAGTGATGCCACTTGTTTGAAAAGTTTATAATGATAAAAAGTGATAAATTTTTATTATTTATTTTATATATTAACAATCTCTTTTACGTGTGAGCCAAACCCTTTTTCAATGGATGGCCCAACAGGTAGGGTGCTACACTCATAAAAAAAATTACATAAAATAATCTAATAAATTGATGTAATTTTATATAATTCATCAGATTTACTTTATAATAAAACTAATTTTCTAATCTAATAAACTACATCAAACTATATTAATTTTTTTGCATAATCCCTTTATAATATAATATTTCTCTTAATTAAACAGGGGTAGTGTAGAGTTTTCGAACTCAAGATCTGCTCTAATATAATGTTCTGCCCAATGAACATAGAAAACAGTTCAATGGAGAAGTAAAATGGAAACCATAATTGCAAAGTTGAAATCTTTATTTCTTTTTGGTATCACCTTTTCGTTTTCTGGGTATGTCCTAGCATCTATTGCATGACCATCAAAACAGGAGAAGATCTAATTACATATAACCGATTGCAGAATTGCAGGTGAACATAGTACTTTGTCCTAACTGCAGATAACAGCGTTCTCTTGATATGAACACAACATGTTAACATAAATACTTTCACAAAATCGAAGAATGAGTACATACTTGAAAGCAGCCCCATGAACAGAGTGCTGACCGAAGATTCTCTAGTTCCTCTTCTTGTTTACTGGTTGGTGCAGAAGATGAGAGGAGGCTAAGGTCGATGATGGGAATGGAAGATGATGCAGAAAAAACATGTTCGTTTGCATCGCCATCTCTACAAATATATAGTGGTGGTGGTTCTTCACCATTGAGGACCATATCCTGGACACGCTTTGATAGCAGTACCTCCGCCGGTAGAAAGGAAACTTCGGCCATGTTTTCAGTTCCTGACTGGGACTCAGGCTGCAGGGATAAAAAATTCTTCTCAAACTTTCTATTATTTATACGATCTCTACGCCCTACACATTATTTTATTATATTTTTAATCAAATATTTAATATATAAATAATAAATACAAAAATTATATTAATTTTAAAAAAATAAATTCAAAAATAAATATTAAAAAATAATAATAAATAAATAAAAATTGATAATATGTAAAAATTGAAAGGTTGTATAAAGATGAGGATCGTTTCCAAAATTTGATAGTCGTGTGTGGGGGATCGGATGATAGTAGCAAAGCCAACATTAAAAAGCCCACTACATTAAAAAATGAGCACTACTACTTATTATTTTATTTATTATTATTTTATTATTATTTTATAGTATGATATTAAATAATTAAAAATTAATTTGATTCATTAATTTATTATCTAATATTATGAAATGATAAAAAAAATATTAAAAAAATGAAAAATAGATTTATTCTTAAAAAATTATTTAATTTTTAACTTTAATTTAAAATTATCTATTCTCATTTTACGATTCAATAAGACTACTAAAAAAATATTCTTTATTAATGAGATCTACTTTTTTAGAAAAAAAAAAAATATATATATATATATATATATATAGATAGATAATTTATCTATTTAATTGGTATTACTCATTGCAACTTATATCCGTACTTCAAGAGACTTGCCTAGCTAAGTTATTGTCCGTGCTTCAAAAGAGACTTTAGAGTGTATTTGATAATTCAATTCATCTCAAACCATTTATAATTTTATTAGAACTTATCACCTTTTTAACTTCTAATATAAAGTTAAACTTATTTTAATTTATCTTATATATTTCAATACATATGTCAATCTATTTATATTAAAACATTCTTAATAAGATTTATAAAACATTATTATTATTCCCCTTTTAAAAAATACATTATTATTCACATAAAACATTTATAAATCATTTAAAATCAACATTGAAACGGAACTTTATTCAGAACCAAAATAAAGAGTTCAATCAGCTAGGTTGTTGCTTCTTATGCAAAATATTTTTTAGAGTACTAGTATTGGTTTTATCAACTTTCTTTTTTTTAATTTGATGGAAAATAAACATCTAAAAAGTTTCGTATTAGATTTATCAAAATTTTTTTGTCATATTTAATCCAAAAAAAAAAATAAAGAGAATAAAATAAAATATTTTTAGTTTGGTTTCTTAATAGTAATTTTTTTAAAATAATTTTTTTTAGAATTCTCCTTTTATTAAATTTATAATTTTTATTGAATTTAAAAAAAAATTAGTGAAATCAATATTAATACTTTGATGAAAATCAACGCGATCATTAATCAAAATGTTTAAAGTCTTGTTAAGGCCTGTTTGGATTTAGAGATGAGATGAGATGAGATGAGTTATAAATAATTATAAAATGAGTAGTTGAGATGAATTAAAATTTAAAATAAATTATTAAGATGAATTAAAAGTATAAAATAAATTATAAATAATAAAATTAAGTTAATAAAACAAACCGGAACTTAAAGACAAGACAACAGATGTTGGTCGTGATATCTGACTCAGCAATCCATTAGAAGTTGGTCATAAGTATTTGCTGCCATAATTTCTCCAGAAACTCGAGATTCTCTTTGGATATCATTGGTTAAGAGTTTCAGAAGTTTATCTTCTTCGGACAGACATGCAACATCTCATTAATTTTGTGATGGGAGACGGGACCAGAGAGGTGTTGTTATAGTTACAGTTTTCCGGAAAAAAAAAAAAAAGATTTTACACGTCATAATACAGGACACCATTCTCCATCCCTTAACATTGCGTCACAAAAATAGACAGCCCAGCCCATGGAATTATATCGGTTAATTTAAAATGGCTTGGGCCCATTGGTAATGAGATCCAGGGAAATGTCAACTTATTTTGGCAGTTCTGTACCTCTAGGCTCTTGATAGCAAGCCCAAACTTTGGTGCGTGGTGGGTGAATCTAGGCTTATCATTGTCAAACGAGTCATCATTTATTTTATTTTATTTTTATTTTCTTATTATTTTATAATATGATAATAGATAATTAAAAATGATTTATTCTATTTTATTTGTGAATTTATCATTTAATACTACATCATGAAATGATAATGAATAAATTTTTTATTGTCATATAATCTAGGTTTTTTACATACATTTTTTTTTATTAATTTCATGAGTAATATGACAGTGTTTTTGCATAATATAGTGAACTACTTATAGTATTCAGGCGAAAATCCATTGTCTCAATAAGTTATTCTTTTAGGGCCCCCAACGCATTTGTATTGGCCTCTGTTACAATATTTGTCTAATTTTTATGATAAATAATATTTACAGGATATGTAAATCTTGTACATTCATTTTGAAAAAAATAAAAAAATCTAAAATTTATATAAAAAATTCATATTTTTTTTTTATAACCTATCCTATTTTTCTAAAAAGAAATATACGAAATCTATACATCATAAACTTATATCTAACGTTATTCAGTTTTTATAGCTAGCTGGTTATGTAATACAGATGTCATGCCATTTTCTCATTTTTTCAGTACTTTTTTAGTAATTTTACATCTTTCTATATATAAAGATATAGTTATCAAATGTGAAAATATTGTGCAGTTATTTTAAAAAAAAAAAAAAAAAAAAATCTATTATTAAAAAATTAATTTATTTTATATAAATTTTATATTTTTTAAATAATTATACAATATTAACACATTCATAATTATCAATATCATTTAATGAACCGACCCTCATTTTTTATTTTTTGAAAGATCTTTTGGCCCAAACCCCAAATACAAACATATATAACAGAGTGGAAACCGTGAGAGCAAACAGTACAGTACTGCGGAGACACGTGCGATCATTGAACTCTTCCGTCATGTCCTATAACCAACAATGTCTGCACTTTAAGGCGTCGATGATGACAACGTCAGCTAATCTCTATATCATCCTCTGCTCTCTCAGTTCTAACCGTCCGCGTAACAGCTCGAATTCTCAGGTCCCTTTATCCTTCTTTCCGTATCATAGTTTCTCTACAATCAAACAGCAGTGTTCTTCCAACATTCTGGAGTGAAAATTTTGTGCACTTCTGATTTCTGAATTACAGTTTGTTTGGAATTTCTTGTTATACAGTAAAATCCAATGGGGCTGGCTCCATCCATTCTAACGCAGTACGATATCGAGGAAGTGCAGGAACACTGCAATAATCTATGTGGGTTACCTTTATCCTTGTTTTTAATTCGTGGGTTTCTTTTATTTTGTTGTTTAGTTTTCTGTTAGAAGTGTTTTATCTTTGAATTGTAGTTTCTCAGCAAGAAATAGTCTCTTTATATCAAAGATTTTGCCAACTTGATCGGAATGCAAAGGGTTTTATCTCGGCTGATGAATTCTTATCTGTTCCTGAGTTCGCCATGAATCCGCTTTCTCAGGTAATCCATCGGGATGTCTAAGAGAATACGTATTTGAGTCTTTGTGATGTCCTAATTCTGGTTTTTCTTGGGATTTCTTAATTTGAGAGCTTGAATTGGTAATCATTTTCAGAGGCTGCTTAAGATGGTGGATGGCTTGAATTTCAAGGACTTCGTGGCTTTCTTGTCGGCCTTCAGTGCTAAAGCTTCTACACAACATAAAATTGAGTGTAAGTGCTGATTATCTCATGATTTATCATGATTATTCGTGCTTCTGATGCAATTTCATAAAAAAGGTATTTGATATTATAAGAATCGTATTAATTGCATGATAACTACATGTGAGAGCAATGCCTACGTTTATTCACAGATGCATTATATATGCTGTACCTTTTGGTTTGCAGACTGTTTCAAGTATGGGATTGGAGAATTTGGATTTGGGAACAATTTCAATCGTTGTTATCCATCTTTCAACATCTAAAAAAGGGTGGGAGGGGAAAACAGTTTTTGTTAGTGTTTTTAGTCTAAATAGGTTTAGAATTTTGATGCTGTAAAACTTTGTGAATTTTAAGAAGTGTAGTAATTCTTAATAGGAATGTCTAGTTAGGTCAATAAACCTGGTAAGGAATGTAGATTTAACAATAAATTATAAAGTTATAAATTGTGTGGTACCTGATTTGAAAGCGTGTAAAGATCAGATTGAATTTTGTATTGCGAGCCAGGGATAAAAGAAAGGGCTAAAGAGATTGAATAAAATTGTTTTAATAGCAGAAAATACTGTCTAGGATTGAAGTTAACTAATTGAGCTGGTATAGTCATACATGAAAATTGTCATTTAACAAAGCACTCTTTTTTTTTTTAAGATTGATTTTGCTTTTGTTGTTTTCGTCATTGTTATTCTATTAATTTTTCTGTGCTTTCCTACTTTTAAAAAACCTGCTTTCTTATCATTAGTTATATCTGGTAGTTTTTCTAAGAAGTGACTGGTCTTGAACTATGGAGGAGTGAAAATGTTTGGGTGTTATAGTAATATTGCTGGTTTTTTTTATTGTCCAGTTATTTTCAGAGTATATGATTCAGACAGCAATGGAAAGGTGTCTTTCAATGACATATTAGAAGTGCTTCGGGATTTGTCAGGTTCATTCCTGACTGATAAGCAAAGAGAGGTATTAAAAAGGATGCAATATTATAAGTTTTGTTTCATTCCAAGGAACGCATCTTTTTTAAATATTATAAGTTTTTAATAGCAAACAGATTTTCTACTATACCGATCTCATGAAAACCCATCTTCTCTTAGCTTGATTTATATGTTGACATAATAGAGAACTGGATGAATAGCTCACAGTAAACTGGGTGATCGCATTTTTTGAGTTTGCATTCTGCATTGGGGTATTAAGGAGACTTGTATCATACCAATACCAATGTTGCAATGGACGTTATCAGAACTGGTTTCAATGAATTTCGAATCCTGTATACCCTTTTGTTGCTTTCAAACTAAAACCAAATTGTTTGCATATTTCACCATGCACGGTTTATTCATGGACAAGAGGAATGAATAGCCGGGACAGAACACTATCTTATATTGGAATATTTGGGGAAGAATGGAGGGTCGTATTATTAATTGACACGATTGTCACTTTGATTAGTTGAATTGGGTAAGGTGTACAAAGATAATCACAGATTGAAAATGTTAATGGATGAACTGTTCCACTTCTTGCATTGAAATGGCTGCCTCTCTATTTTCTCCCCTATGGAGTCTAATATCAAATTGGCATTCTTCTTGATTTATGTGATTGATGAAATTGGGTTGTTCCTTGGAATCATTTCAGTCCTCTTAGATAAGAGAAATACTAGGCTTACAAAGGGAGTTATAAAAGTTAAGCTTACAAACTGATGTAGTTGTACGTGATATAGTAATCTAGTTTACAATAATAGAGCTTTACACTTTGACGCATCACATTAAGTCAAGTAATTTCTAAAGTAGTTTTTTCTACTTCTTTGTGTAGGCACGACAATTTTCTTTTGATAATAAGATAACTTTTGAAAAACTTGATAAAATCTTAGTTATCTTACTTATATCATGAGAAAAGAACACCTGCAATTTCTTCATGAAGGCAGTATTTTATTATATTGCTTCATTTTCCTCTTTCTTTCTAAATTCTAATACTTAACTGTTTTTGTTTGTGGCGTAGCATCACTTGCTTATCTGTAAGACTCTACCCAAGAGTTTTTAATTTTCTATTTGGTTAGATTTTACTGAAGCCTAACATGACTTCCACACTCTGTTCTTTGGTTCACAGCAAGTATTGAGCCAAGTCTTGGCAGAAACGGGTTACACAGAGGAGTCTTATTTAATGTTGGATGACTTCATTAAGGTACTTAATTCTTTCCATATATCTAGCAGCAATTCAAACCTTGTAAAAGAAGGGTAGAATAAACTAGAAAGTGGAGAGAAAAAGGGATAAATTGGAGTTGCATGATCCTGGGTGCTGCTCACCATATTTAATTGTCTTGTTAAAAACCAGTGAATCAGATAGATGCCCTGCCTCGGATCATTTGAAGTAGACAAATAATATTTGCATTTAAAGAAAGATCACTAAAGGAATGTATACCTTAAAAAACTGCCAAGGATTTGCATAACTATGCTTGTTCTTTAGAGTTTGCATTACTTTCTTCTTCTTCTTCTTCTTTAGAGTTTGTTTGCCATCAATGCTTCACATCTGTTACAGGTTCTTGGCAGTTCTGGCTTAAAAATAGAGGTTGAAGTTCCAGTTGATTAAGCCCAGCTATATTTTGCTATGTAGTTCAAGACGAAATTTAAACTCAACTCTATCCTTGTAGAAAGTTCATGTCAATTTACACCTGTATTCATACATCTTTTTGCTCACAACAAATGTTTCATTCCAAAGATCTCGAGCCTGGCTCTCAAATGCATCTTTTCTTTTTATTTGTTGACCAAGTGACTTTCTTGAGTGTTAAGGTTCCGATATTTGAATAATTTCAAATTTCAGACTTAAGGTTACGTTTGGATAGTGATTGCGATGCGATGAGTTGAAGTCAAAGTTGAAAGTTGAATAAAATATTATTAGAATATTATTTATTATTATGATTATTTTAAATTTTGAAAAAATTGAATTGTTTATTATATTATGAGCATGAATTTATAAAAATTATAATGACGAAAAGTCATGAGACCAGATGAGTTGAGAGCTCCTCTCAATCCAAACCAAGCTTGGCAAAGACTCAGCAAAGATGGAGCCAAAATTTGCATATTAAAAACCATCAAATTCAATAACCCATATCATATCCCTTCTCTCCAGAACCAAAAGCTTTTAATTTACGGTTAAATCACGTTGAAACAGCCTCCCAATATCAATGCTAATTTAAAATATATATATATATATATATATATATATAAGAAAATAACTACAATTTCAATACAGACAAATTTGAACGTAAAGACAGGGTCTGTGCAAGTGCTCAGCAATTTCCTAGGACTCGCACTCTCTCACTGATGTCAAAGTTAGATTATGCGGTACTGAACAAACCACAAACACACGAGCAAAGAAACTTGTTCTCCACATCTCTTGCCTTAAAAATAACTTCAAACGCTACAACACACTTTTCCATAGCCCCTCCTCTTTCTTTCAAGAAAACAAATGGTGGATAATCTTCAAGGAGATTCAGTTGAGTTTGATTTTTAAGACTTTAACAGTACAATATTTTGGTTTGTATAAATACATGAAATATACGCCCGCTCATTTAAGATTGTTTTGGGGCATCCTTAAAAAGCTTCTTTGATCATGTCTTCACTTCTAATTGACACTGGTATGTTGATGTTATGCTAGCTTTGTGCGGGAGGAAAATAAACATGTCGACCTCACTTGAGTTGCAGATTCATTTGTCACTAAAGGAGCTTTCAAGATTCAAGAATTTTATAACCGAGGCCAGTATGAGAAATCATAAGGCTAATGATGGATACTGGTCCAGCAATGAAATTTTGAGAGATTTCATGGTTAAGTTTGACAAGTTGTGTCTTAAGGCAGATGCAATGACTGGAAAAAGAGAAACAACCAGATCAATGCAATAATTTGGAAGTGAATAGTTCAAGTGGTATAAAACTGTTAACAGGTCCAATGGATTCAGCTCCAATGAAAATTTTGAAGCCGCTGAGTAAAGTTTGCATCAGTTCTTGCAAGGGGAAGGCAGTGATGCAGACTGGTATGGTTGAACAGCTTAACGAACGACTGGAGATCCTTGAAGATGAAACTGAAATAATGAAGAAAGATATTTTAGGGGTTTTGGAAGAAAGGAGAAGGATGGTGAATAAGATATATGAGCGGTTTCAGATTATACAACATTGCCTTTGCCTCCGAAATCAAGTTAGAGGAGAAGATAGTACTTTAGCTACAAATGGATTATACAAAAGTAATTTTATAAATTGAAGTGGTTTTATATAGTTGTTAGATTGTAAAGTTACTTTATTGTAAAATAAATCTAACAATCATATGAAATCACAATAATTTGTAAAAAAAAAATTGTATAATTTTTTTGTGATTATAACAGTCTTCGAGAACACAATCTTCACATGATAAGATGTGATTTGTAAGAGGATTTAATTCTAAACTTGCAAATCACATTAATCTCCTCCTTATTGGCTTGCAAATATAATTTTTTTCAGTCGATCTTTACTCTAAATATTGGTGCTGGGAAATAGTAAGCTCGCTGCTGTTTGCAGTTAGTTAATTCTGGTGTTAGAGTGAGCTCAAGCTTCTAGAAAGACTCGCTTGGATCACTTGGTTTTGATGGAGTAGATATTCCAAAGTTGAGGAACTCTGAGAATCAGAACAACATCTGTTGTTTCGCATAGGCATATGATTATATAGTGATCTATCAGTTTGAGTACTGGTAATAAATATACATAATAGATGCTCACCTTTAACCTGTGCATCTGTTGCATTGAAGGCTTTTATCGTGATGCCTGTGGTATTGTATGAACAGGATGGAAGAATGGGGACGGGAGTATTTTTTTTTTGCCAAGAACCAAATCTGTCTCTTTTCTAATATTACAATTTTCTCTTTATAACCATCTTTATTTTCATTCCATTAGATAATCAGTCACATTTTCTTCTCGTCGTGGGCTTAATGTTTCCTTTATTGCATGCTTGTGGTGAAAAGTTTCAAGTACTTTAGCTTGACTAATGTTATATACAATCGTAGAGTGCATAAACGTTATACATTCATTTAAAAATATTTATTATATGAATTTTGCATTTATTCATTTTTTAAAGAATTACATAATATTTATGCACTCAACGAATATAAATATAATTTCTTTGAACTCAATCCAACTTTATTGCATGTCTTGTTAATACTCTCTCAAAGTACGGCTGTTCCTCTGCCTCTTATTGACCTCTCCATTGGAGGTCCGGTTGGAATTGCAAATTCATCCCATCTTAATTTATCTTATTTTAAATTAATCATTATATTTTTTTAAATTACCATACAAAATATAAATCTCAATACAGTTTTTTTAAATTTTAATTTAATTTTTTTAAACTTTAAAATAATAATAATAATAATAATATTTTATTTAACTTTTAAAACTTATCTCAACTTATCTCATCTCAATTCCAAATCCAAATGAAGCCGTACTCAACAAGATATTACTGATGACAATTACAATTATGAATAGGTATAAAGAATATACTAAAAAAAAAGTGCCCGAGGAAATAAAACTCCAGGAGGATTGTGTGCAATTGGCATAATGCAAAGAAGCTTGCCTAAAAGGCTAAAATAGGACCCAACACGTTACTCTCGTTATAATCTCATGGCTAGATATTAATTATTAGGGGTGGGCAGCCCGCTCCTTTCGCCCCACCTTCGCAAGGCGGAGCGGGCTTCCCCGCTCTGTTCATGCGGGGGCGGGGCCCCCCCGCCCCGCATGAGAAATCCAAGCAGGGGCGGGGGGAGGGATGACCCCTGTGGGGCCTCGGCCCCGGCCCCTGCTCTGCACCTTCATTAAATAAAAAAAAAATATTTTATATATTTATATAAATAATTTGTATAACCATAAATTGTATACAAATATTTACAATTTGATAAACTTGAAGTGGAATTCAAATTAATAGATTGTCTTGACCTTCTAGGCCAACCTTTATATAGGAGACCAAGACAATACAATGATGAAACTTAAGCAATGTGACTTGTTCAAGTCTTATATTGCTTAAGTTTCACTATTGTATTGCATTAACCTCTTATATAAAGGTTGGTGTTTGAAGCTAAAGCAATCCAAAATACAACTCTAATGAGTTTATATTATTTTTAGATGTATAAACTTTAATTTTATTTAAATTATATTATTATTTGGGTCTAAAAAAATTAGACCTAAAAATAATTTAAGTGGTTCTATCTATTGAGCGGGGTGCGGGACGGGGTGCGGGGTTGGGTACCCCCCGCCCCGCACCATGCAGGTAGCACCCCTATTAATTATTACTAGTAGATAAGGGCGGCTTAATATAAATTAAGGTTTAAGGTAAAATCTAAGTTAATTATTAGTAATTATAATACAATAGAATATGAATTATTAAATAGAATACTTTTAAAAAATCAAAAAAACTATATTTTATTTCAAATCTTTGAAAATTTTTTAAATTTATATTTAATACAACAATTTAAAAAAAAACCTCGATAAAAATTGTGTGCCTAAATTTATATTTCTAATTTAATTTATTTATTTTTTTATAAAAATAGACCTAATGGTCTAAATGAACTTATCATATAGCCGGCCTACTAGTAGATTGTCAATATGGCTAATAAATTAAGAAGAGTAATGTTATATACAGTCGTTGAGTTGCAAACAGCGTGTAGTCGCTTTAGAAAAAAGTTAACTTTTTTTACGTAGGTTCCATATATATTCATTTTTTTAAATGACTGCATGCCGCTTGCAACTTCATGACTGCATCTATCATTTTTCAATTAAGAAACTCTCTAGAAAGTGGTTTTGTTTTGCTTGCAAGTTGTTCGTATAAGGGGCTTAAAAAATTGGATGTTCGTACAAGGGAAAGAACTCTTGTTATTATTTTTAAGTTTATTATACATGAAAATTTTGCACCTCGTATCTTTATTTAATTAATACATATTTTCTCATTTTACCATTTTATTTTAATATTTAAATATATGTATATTTAAATTATATTTAAATAGAGTGACAAAAATAATAAATTATTTATTAATTAGATGAATATGTATGGTGTAAGATTTATTTATAGCATTTCTCTATTTTTATTAGTGCAGATGACATATGTTGAAATTGTTTATCATTAATCTGTTGAATATAATATAAATCATGCTAAGAATAAGAATCACATCAACAAATATAGTTTAGAAAAATACCTGTTGAAGACGTGATCTTGTAAGCGATTTATATATTTCCTCAAATGTTAGCAGCCAAATCTTCCTTCCCTTACTCCTCACAAAATATTGGCCTTTAATGGGGTAAGTCAATAGACACACACGGAGAGGAGAGGGGACCTAGCCATCTATATATATAAATCTTATAGAGTTCTTCCATTAAAGACTCAAATCCCCATAGGGTTTAAGAGAATTTCAGAATAAAACCCTTAAATTTCCAGGCCTACATACGTAATTTATCACATTAAATAAGATATAATCATATCTACTAAGGTGCAAAAAACCTCAAATGATCACTCAACATATTGGGTTTTAACCAAAGTCCATTATGAGCTCTCTCTCTCTCTCTCTCTCTCTCTCTCTCTCTCTCTCTCTCTCTCTCTCTATATATATATATATCTAACCTGGTGACAAAAATGCAATCAAGTGAAGCCTATAATATGAAATAATTCTAACATTCTCCCACTTGGGCGAACATTGATTGCAATAAAAAAAAAAAAAAAAAAAACTTGTTTTGAAAAAGACTCTCGAGTTAGACTACACAGGCGACCACACAAATATATAGCTCTAATGATAGCACCTTAGAAAACATGATCCGGTCCAACAAGAATATCAACACCGAACATAGAAGTCGTTACACCATTTAAATGATGTAAGACCACTCCAAAGCCACAAACGCCAATATCCTCATCAACATGGATCCCCATCCTCCAACCAATGTGGTAGTATGTAATATGAACTTAGCACCAATGTGATCAAAAGCTATGCTAATTCATATCAGTCCTCATAATGCTTCAAAATGAAGCCACATGCTCTAAAAGAGACTCATCTTATGTTTTTTATCCGTTATATCTTGAGATCATAATGATATCATAATAAAAGACATAATACAAATGCATGCTTAAAACATAATTTATGAATAGGGGAGATATATTTTATTATTCAAAAAAGCTGGACTCGAAAACATATGGGTTGCCTACGTATCCCGTAAAGGGATCAAGTCAAAATGTAATTCTTTTTACATAAGTAACTCCTACTAACCAAAAATATCAAAAGTTCCCACAATATCCATATTAGTAACATGTGTTTTAAAAATTTTAAGAGCGAGCCCCTTAGTCAAAAGATCTGCAATCATTGCCTCTGTATTTATGTGCTCTATCTTTATCTGCTCTTCCTTAACTCTGTCACTAACCACCAAATATTTGATGTCAATGTGCTTGGACCCGTTAGAACTCTTATTATTCTTTGAGAAGAGCACTATTGCACTATTATCACAGTAAATAATAATTGGCCTCGAGATAAAGCCAATAACTATCAATCCAGAAATAAATTTTCTTAACCAAATAGCTTGAATTGTAGCTCCATAATATGCAATAAATTCAGCTTGCATAGTAGAAGATGCCACAAGAGTTTGCTTAGCACTTTTCCAAGAAATAGCACCTCTGGCCAACATAAAAACATAATCTGAGGTTGATTTCAAATCATCTTGACATCCAGCAAAATCTAAATATGAATAGCCTACCACTTCAAGGTGATTTGACGCTGGAATGTGAGCATGAAATCTTCAGTTTTCTTCAAATATCTCATAACTTTCTTAGCTGTTTTTCAATATTCTTGTCCTGGATTCGCCTAAAATCTACTAAGAACACTGACTGCATAGGCTATATCAGGTCTAGTGCAAACTTGAGAATACATTAAACTCCCTACAGCACTAGCATATGGTATGTTTTTCATAGATTCCCTTTTAAGCTCATTCTTGGGACATTGAGTTTTGCTAAATTTATCTCCTTTAATGATGGGTACGTCACCAAGTGCACAATTTTACATTTCAAATCTTTGTAGTACACATCGTATATATGCCTTCTGTGAAAGTCCCAACAAACCACGAGCTCTATCACGACATATTTCAATGCCTAGCACAAAAGAAACTTTCCCAAGATCTTTTATCTCAAAATTAGCAGATAACATTTTCTTTGTTTCATGAAGTAATCCCAAGTCACTACTAGCAAGCAAAATGTCATCAACATACAGCACAAGAAAAATAAAACTTCTCCCACTGGTCGGGCGATATATGCACTGGTCAACTGTATTTTCAACAAAACCAAGAGAAGTAACAACCTCATCAAATTTCAAATACCACTGTCGAGAAGCTTGTTTAAGGCCATATAAAGATTTATTTAACTTACATACTAATCTTTCTTTTCCTTTTACAATAAAACTTTCAGGCTATCTCATGTAAACCTCTTCATTAATATGTCCATTTAAGAAAGCCATCTTCACATCCATTTGATAAAACTCCAAATCATAGTGTGCCACAAGAGCCATGACAATTCTAAAAGAATCATTAGATGAAACTGGTGAAAAAGTTTCATTATAGTCGATATCTTCTCGCTGAGTGAACCATTTTGCAACTAATCTTGTCTTCTTTCTTTCAACATTCCCTTTTGAATCCAATTTACTTTTGAAAATCCACTTGTTATCTATAGCTTTAGCATCTAGAGGAAGTTCAACAAGTTCCCAAACTTTATTCTTTTTCATAGAATTCATTTCATCTTCCATAGCATTTAACCATTTATCTGACTTAGGACTTGCCAAGGCTTGTTTAAAAGTAATAGGATCAACTATATGCCCAATATTAAAATCATTTTCTAACAAATATGCAATGTAATCATTAGGCAATGCAAATTTTCTTTCTCTTTGAGAGCTTATAACTTACGGTTCAGAAACTGACTCAATCGTTATTGGAAGTTCTTCTTCTCGCTCAGGTTGTTCTCTAACTATTTCAATTGGCAAGAAACAACTTTTTCTTGTATAACAGGAACTGGAACAACAACGTGATTAGGTTCAACCAGAAATTCCTTCCACACAGAACTCCCACTATTACCATTATCATTCTCCAAAAATTTTGCAGTAATAGACTCAACAATTCTAGTGCCACGATTAGGACAATAAAACTTATATCCTTTTTATCTGTCTGGGTACCCAATAAAATATCCAGGAGTGGATTTTGGGTCTAATTGCTTTTTAAGAGGATTATAAATCTTAATCTCAACTGGATATCCCCAAACTCTTAAACGAGCCAAACTTGGCTTACTGCCTGTCCACAATTCAAAATGAGTTTTTGAAACAGCTTTACTGGAAATCCTGTTCAAA
This sequence comes from Platycarya longipes, assembly GCA_036559045.1. NCBI lineage: Eukaryota > Viridiplantae > Streptophyta > Magnoliopsida > Fagales > Juglandaceae > Platycarya > Platycarya longipes. The sequence continues at coordinate 51,638,364 of CM071789.1, forward strand.
ATGTACATAGCAGTTTTCAAAGCTTCACCCCATAAATATTCTGGCAAATTTGTTCTGTTCATCATACTTCTAACCATATCCTTCAAAGTTCGATTTCGTCTTTCACAAACACCATTCTGCTCAAGTGTCCCTGGCATAGTATATTGAGGCACTATTCTACACCCTTGTAAAAACTTTGCAAAATAACCCATGTTTTGACCAGACTCATCATACTTCCCATTGTTGTGAAATCAAATGGTGATAGTGACGTAAAATTATGGGAAAAGAACGATAATAACACAATCTAAACAACCACACAACACAGAATATACGTGGTTCGGCAATTTACCTACGTCCACAGGGTTGCAGAGGATTTTATTGCTTGAGGAATAACAAGTACAACTTTTGGGGCACTCAGAATGTCTCTCACTGTTGTTTCGTGCGGCCACAGGCCTTTTACAATGAGTCTTTATAGTGATAGGGCGAGAAAACCCTAATTCTGGATTTACTGCGTAACTCGCTCGAGCGAGGTGTCGAGCGAGTATCGAGCAAGGTCTCTGTCTGCCTCTCGCTCGAGCGTCCTATCAAGCGAAGTCACTGCCTGAGTCTCGCTCGAGCGATGTGTCGAGCGAGGGTCGAGCAAACTCACTGCCTGAGTCTCGCTCAAGTGACGTGTCGAGCGAAGGTCGTGTGAACTCACTGCCTGAGTCTCGCTCGGGCCATCTGTCTTGATCCAGGCTCCACACTTAACAATTATCTCACTTGGAGACTAGCTCAACCAAACATCACCATCTGCCTCAAAACATCCTCCACCTCTGCAACTCATAACCCTTGTCTTCGAGCCTGAAGACCACAGCTTCAGTTTCTCAAGTGTAACCCTTCGTCAGCATATCAGCAGGGTTCTTGCTTCCACAAATCTTCTCAAGTATTAACTGACCATCATCCAGTAGGGACCGAATGAAATGATACTTGATCTGAATGTGCTTCGTCCTGGAATGAAATGCTAGATTCTTGGCAATGAATATGACACTCTGACTATCCTGTAGAGAGTACCCTTATGTTATTTTTTTCCCAATTCTTCCAAGAAACTCTGTAACCAAATCATCTCCTTTGAAGCCTTTGACACCGGAACATACTCGACTTCTGTAGTGGAAAGAGATACTGTCTTTTGCAGGTTGGAACCCCAAGACACGGCGGTGCCATCCAAAGTGTAAACAAAACTGGTGGTGCTCTTTCTACTATCAGTGTCTCCAGCCAAGTCAGCATCAACAAAACCTTGTAACTCCAAGTTGTCTCCAGTGAAACACAAGCATGTTTCTGAGGAGCCTCTCAAGTACCTCAGAATCCATTTCACAGCTTCCCAATGTTGTCGTCCATGGTTGCTCATGTATCTGCTCACAACTCCCACTGCATGAGTAATGTCTGGTCTTGTGCAAACCATAGCATACATGAGTGAACCAATAGCTGATGCGTAAGGAACCTTATTCATGTAGTCATGTTCCTCCTCTGTCTTGGGTGATTGATCCTTGCTAAGTCTGAAGTGACTACCCAGCGGTGTGCCAACTGGTTTGGCCTGGTCCATGTTGAATCTACTGAGTACCTTTTTCATATACTCAGTCTGCGACAGTTTCAACATCCCTTGATTCTGTTTCTAATGATTCTCATCCCAATGATTTGTTTTGCAGCTAATCCTTCATTGCAAACTGCTTTGACAAGTGCCTCTTCAAATTATTAATCTCCTCAATGCTAGACCCTGCAACGAGCATATAATCCACATACAGCAATAGGATGATGTAGGATTTTTCAAACTGTCTGATGTAACAACAGTGATCTTCTTGACACCTCATGTACCCTGAACTGCACATAAATCTGTCAAATTTCTTGTACCACTGTCTAGGAGCTTGTTTTAGACCATACAAGCTCTTCGTCAGTTTGCAAACCAGATGTTCTTTACTTTGTACTATGAACCCTTCATGCTGGTGCATGTAGATGTCTTCTTCAAGGTCCCCATGAAGAAATGCAGTTTTCACATCTAACTGCTCAAGATGCAAATCTTCAGCAGCGACCATTGCCAGCATTATCCTGATGGTTGTGATCTTCACTACAGGAGAGAAGATCTCGGAGTAGTCAATACCCTTCTTCTGCTTAAAGTTCTTTACAACTAGTCTTGCCTTGTACCTTTTACTGCCATCATGCTTAGTCTTCACAAGGTACACCCACTTGTTGTGTAGAGCTTTCTTCCCAGATGGAAGTTATGTTAACTCTCATGTCTGATTCTTTAACAGGGAATCCATATCATCCTTCATGGTTAACTCCCACTCGTTCGAATTCTCATCTTGCAATGTTTCTTCATAGCTTTGCGGTTCTCCACCATCTGTCAACAGGATGTAGCTCAGTGTTGGTGAGAATCGCTGTGGGGGTCGGATGGCCCTAGAAGACCTCCGAACCGTTGCTGCAGGTGTGACTAGCTCTGCATCTGATTGTGGGGTAGTGGGAATGAGCTCACTGAACCCACTCTCACTGTCACTGTCACCCCTGCTCTCCACTATGACCTCTGATAGGTCAACGACCTCTGACTGTTGAGGAGTTGCGTCAACGACTGCATTGGACTTGTCCTTGTACATGGCTTTCTCGTTGAACACCACGTTTTTGCTCCTGATGATTCTTCGATTCTATTCATCCCAAAATCGATAACCAAATGCCTCATCTCTGTAACCAATAAAATAACATTTTTTTGATTTCGCCTCAAGCTTGCTGCGAGCATTAGCATCAACAAGAACATAAGAAATACAATCAAAGGTTCTAAGGTGAGAAAGCTTAACCTCTTTCCTACTTCAGACCTCCTCAGGTAGTCCGCACTTCAACGGAACTGATGATCCCCGATTGATCAGGTACACTACAGTGTTGACTGCGTCTGTCCAGAGTGCAGGTGGTAGTCCCGCGTCCAGCCTCATGCTCCTAGCACGCTCATTGATGGTTTTGTTCATGCGCTCAGCAACGCCATTTTGTTGTGGTGTCCAGGGATGGTCAATGAACGTGACATAGTATCGGGAACCTCCAAGAGATGTTACTGGGGAGGGTCCCTATACATCTGTGTGTACGAGATCCAGCTTTTCCGATTTTAGGAATCTGTCATCCTTCAAAAAACTGACCTTCTTCTGCTTCCCAAGGATACAGCTTTCACACATGCCTAGGTCAACTTTCTTCAATTCTGGTAGCTTGCCTTGTGACAGAAGTTCTTTCATGCATTTCTGACTCATGTGACCGAGTCTACAGTGCCACAACTCTGCAGTGTTTTCTGTAGTGGTTGTAGCAATAGTATCACTGGAATCGTCTATCATGTACAAGGTACCTGTCTTTTTTCCTCGAGCCAGCACCAACGCTCCTTTAGTAACTTTCCAGGTATTGTCTGAGAATACCACTGAGTGACCGCAATTGTCGAGCTGTCCCACAGAGATAAGATTCTTCTTCAACTTGGGAATGTGTCTGACTTTCTGCAAAGTCCATACACTCTTGTTGGGGAGTGTAATGTCAACATCTCCAGTTCCCACCGCGTTTAGTGCTTGTCCATTAGCCAGGTATATCTTTCCGAAATCGCCTACAACATAGTTCTGCATGATTTCTCGGTGAGAGGAGGTGTGAAAAGATGCCCCTGAATCCAGTATCCAGTCATCAACTGGACTATGAACTGCAAGTACTAGCGCGTCTTGCACTTCTTCAGCCACTATATTCGCGCCATCGCCTTCCGACTTCTTCTCATTCTTGCAGTTTTTCTTTATGTGGCCGGTTTTGCCACAATTCCAACAAGTTGTCTGCTGTCCAGACTTTGACTTGCTTCTGCCCCTACTATTTGATTTTGATATTCCTTTATTCGAGTTCCTATCATGTGATCTCCCACGAGTGTCAACATTCAGAGCAGAACTCGAACCCGAGGTCTCACCAGAATCTCTTATGCGCACCTCCTCAACCAAAATCAAATCACGAATGTCATCGTATTTTAATTTCATCTTACCAGCAGAATAACTAACAGCCAATCTCATGGCCTCCCAACTGTTTTGCAGTGATGCCAACAATATCAAAGCCCGAATCTCATCATCAAATTCAATCTCAATAGACGACAATTGGTTGGTGATGGTATTGAACTCATTCAGGTGTTGGGTAACAGACGTACCTTCTGCCATCCTCAGATTAAACAACTTTTTCATCAGATGCACCTTGTTATTTGCGGACGGTTTTTCATACATTCCTGACAGAGCCTTCATGAGATCTGCCGTGGTCTTCTCCTTGGTGACGTTGTGTGCAACTGATCTTGAAAAGGTCAACCGGATGACCCCCAGAACCTGTCGATCTAACAGGTTCCAGTCATCATCCTTCATGGTCTCTGGCTTCGTCCTTAACAATGGAAGATGAAGTTTCTTCCCATAGAGGTAGTCCTCTATCTGCATCCTCCAGCATCCATAATCAGTGCCATCAAACTTCTCAATTCCAGATGCCTTCACGTCTGCTCCAGCCGTCGTTTATCTCAAACTCGAACCTTAGCTCTCGATACCAATTGTTGTGAAATCAAACGATGATAATGACGTGAAATTATGGGAAAAGGATGATAATAACGCAATCTAAACAATCACACAACACAGAATATACGTGGTTCAACAATTTGCCTACGTCCACAAGGTTGCAGAGGATTTTATTGCTTGAGGAATAACAAGTACAACTTTTGGAGCACTCAGGATGTCTCTCACTGTTGTTTCGTGTGGCCACGGGCCTTTTACAATGAGTATTTATAGTGATAAGACGAGAAAACCCTAATTCTGGATTTACTGCGTAATTTGCTCGAGCAATGTGTCGAGCGAGTATCGAGCGAGGTCTCTATCTGCCTCTCACTTGAGCGTCCTATCAAGCGAATATCGAGCGAAGTCACTGCCTGAGTCTCGCTCGAGTGAAGTGTCGAGCGAGGGTCGAGCAAATTCACTGCCTAAGTTTCGCTTGAACCATCTGTCTTGATCCAGGCTCCACACTCAACACCCATAATACTCACCACCACGATCAGATCTTACAATTTTAATATTTTTTTTCACATTGTTTCTCTACTTCCATTTTGAATATCATAAATTTCTCAAGAGCAACTGATTTATCATTAATCAAGTAAACATAACCATAGCGAGAGAAATCATCAATAAAAGTTATGAAGTACTTATTTCCACATATAGTAGAAGGCAAAGGTCCACTAATGTCGGTATGTATCAAGTCTAAAACACCATCACTCCTAGTAGAACCCTTTCTTGTGGATTTAGTCAAATTTCCTCTTATACAGTTTACACAGGTATCAAAATCTAAAAAATCTAATGAGGGAAGTATCTCAACTTTTATCAATGTCTCAGTTCTTTCTTTTGAAATATGCCCTAACCTCTTATGCCACAACATAGAAGATGATTCACGGATTAAAGACATTTTCTTTACCACATTAGTAACACAAGAAACTTTATCAGAAGAAGCCAAAGACAACCTATATAAACCATAACATAAGAGGTCATTTCCAACCAAACGGGAATCATGAAACAACTTAACTTTGTCATTACCAAATTAAAAGAAAAACCAAAATCATCAAGTTTTGATATTGGAACTAAATTTCGTCTCATTGTTGGTACATAAAATGTGTTCTCCAAGACAATAGAAAAACCAGACTCCAAAGATAATTTCACTGCTCCTATAAATTCAACCTTCACTTGAACTCCATTCCCTACGCACAATTTCACTTCATTCTTATTTGGTTTTCGTTTGCTTATGAACCATGCAAGGAATTTGAAATATGAATACTTGCACCTGAGTCTATCCATTAAGAATTTGCTGGCACATAAACTAAAGATGACTCGAAACAAACTAAGGCCAAAGTGGTACCATCATATCTCATACTGATCAGTTTATCCATCATACCTTTAATCTCAATAGCAGAAAATTGACTTGAAATAGAGGAGACACTCAAAATTGTGGAAACGTGAAACAATATATTTTATTTAACTATCATCCAACCATAATACATGCAATCAATGGATGATAACAAAAATATTTAATCAACAAGGGCTATTAATTAGACAATTTGTAATTAAGCTCGGAACCATATGAGCATCATTACAGTAAGAGCCTAGGTACATCATTAAAAAGTCACATTTGGGTTAACTAAACAACATGCTATAGGGTACTCTTAAAACACATTACGAAATCACATCAGTTTCGAAATACCATCACTTTTAGGCAAAAGGTAAATTCTAGACTAATGCAATCTCATTTAACAACTTCTCGACATTTCTAAAATATTAACACACAATAACACCCTTGGGCAAATTATTATGTGCAATAATTCAAAATGCAATGATATCCTTTTTATAAAAAAATATATATATTAATGAGTGTGCCACTTTGGCGGCTACCACCCACTAACATTTCAAAAGATTTTTCTTAATAGGAAGAAAAGTATAATCATAATACCCATAAAATAGTCACAAAACAACATATATGATATTAGTGATATTCGAAATAAATATTCAAAGCAAATTCACTGCTATCTGCACTAAAGGAGATATAAAAATATATTACAAACACAACTACGTACAGTTGTAATTAGATGAGCAAATAAACGAAACATGTAATCAAGATGCACTCATTTAATTGGATTATACGGATTTGCCTTCTTTTCATTGTAATTTGAGGGTAGAAGTCCAAGTTTGACAAAAAGAGATGCAAATGTTGCTATGTCCAAGAGAGTTAAATTGTATAATAATAATAAATAATAATAATAATGTGCGAATCTATTTTCATAACTGGTTTATACTTAGTGATGTTTGACTAAACCATTTTCTCTTACTCAAATACTGTGACTTGCAAAAAAAAAAAAAGCGGACGAGTGAAAGCATACGCAGTCCCTTTTTTTTATACCATCCTTATCACGGCAAACGAAAAGGTGTTAGGAATAATTTTATAAAACTAGAATCGCATATATATATATATATATCAAGGAAGACGAAAAGGCTTTCAACATGTCAAAAGTTATCAGATCCGTAGGTACGAAAAGTATTCAAAACGCTATTTTCTTTTATTCAGATTCTTTAAACATATGAAAAAATATGTGTATAGATCTAGCACGTAGTGGAATTTGAGCAAACGAGAGAAAAACATGCGAAAATGATTTTACGTAAGATTCAGATCTTAGCACGCAAGCTTTAATACCAATTGTTGAATATAATATAAAGAATAAGAATCATTCAACAGTTATAGTTTAGAAATATACCTGTTGAAGACGTGATCTTGTAAGCGATTTATATATTTCCTCAAATATTAGCAGTTAAATCTTCCACTCCTTTCTCCTCACAAAATATTGGGCTTTCAATGGAGCAAGCCAATAGACACACACGGAAAGGAGAGGGGACCTAGCTATATATATATATATATATATATAAAAGTCTTATGGAGTCCTCCCATTAAAGACTCAAATCCACATAGAGTTTAGGAAAATTCTAGAATAAAACCCTTAAACTTCCAGACCTACATATGTGATTTACCACATTAAATAGGATATAATCCTATATACTAAGGTGCAAAAAATCCCAAATGATCACTCAACATATTGGGTTTTAACCAAAATCCATTATGAGCTATATATATATAACTCGGTTTTACAAAAATGCAATCAAGTGAAGCCCATAATATGAAATAATTTTAACATAATCTACTCAAAATTAAGGGTGTAATCAGTCCGGTTTGATTCGATTTTAGACAAAATTAAGAACTGAACCGGTATAACCAGTTTTGCATTTTTTAAAATCGATTACGTTCCCATTAGCCCCCAAATCGATATTACCGATTTTATCGATTCTGGTTTTAATAAAATGTAAATTTATAAAAAAAAAATTAAGTCTTTTTTTATTAAAAAAAATTGGCTTAAAAATCTATTTTAGTAAAGAAAATGTAATCCATTACAAAAATCTATTTTAGTAAAAAAAATCTATTCTATAAAAAATACTGTAATTAAAAAACTGTTATAGAATAAAAATTATTTTATAAAGTCTAAATTTCAAAAGTCTAAAGTTTGAGGTCTAAAATTATATTTTTATTTGTTATAACATTATCTTATATTCAATTATAATTTATATTATTATATATATTATATAGAATATAAAACATATTATATAATTATATTTTAAAATATAAAAAAAAATTAAAAGTAAATAAGACCAGTCCGGTCTTAAAATGACTGGAACCGGGCCAGTTATATTCAGTTCATCGATTTCTAAAACCGGTATCGGACTGAGTTGGTTCAAAACCAGAATTTTTGGTCTGGTTCGATTCAGTCCGAGCCAGATCTCCGATTTTTTGCTTAAATTTACACCCTTACTCGAAATCGATATAGCCCATCAGAATGCCTACATTATTTCACTGCTCTAACATTGTTGAAAATAAATGTTAAAAACACTTTTACATGTATTTAGAAAATGAGCCAAGTCAACTAAAAAATAAACATTAAATATATATGTGTCTGTATTTAAATTGTAATAGGTGTTATAAATAATTTTTTTGAAGCAATGTTAGGAATATACGACTTTGCATATTTTTTATGAAATTGATGACGTAGTAATAATGTTACGTCTGTCAAAATATTGAAAAAAATACAAAATATAAAAATATAAAAATATAATAAAAAATAAATAAAAATAAAAATTACGAATAATTAGATTAAAGAATGCATAAAAACAATATTTATATATGACTTATGTTGAGTTTTTGAAAATGTAGATAAGGGGTTTGATAAAAGTGATAAGAGAAAAGTTAGGAAAGAGCAGACACCAGCATTACTCTCGAAAATTCTCGTATGTCTTCCATATCTCGATTACATTTATAATGTTGAATTTATAGGCAAAATGAATAACATAATTGATTCCTTTTCTAATCATTAATTGCCAGCTGTCTTCTAGGGTACAGTTTATTACATTATTCTTTTTGTAGTGCTATGATTGCAGGTGACAGTTTGTTCTTCATCTGAGTGTGAGGCAGCACCATTTGCTGCTACAGAAGGAGGTGTCCCAATACCCTTTTGCGATCCAAGTGGCACTAGTTGGAGTGTGAGACTTGATCGTAATAGAAGAAATCGAGTTGTAGACAAGGGCTTAGTCAAGATGTCATCAATCTGGTCCTTGCTGGATAAAAAGGACACTTGATTTGTTTTTGCAACAACTCTTTCACGAATAAAATGAAAATCAAGTTCAACATGCTTAATGCGAGCATGAAGAACAAGATTAACAAATAAATATGTTACTCTTAAATTATCACACCACAAAGTAGGGGGGTCAGAAATAAAAACTTCAAGTTCCTTTATAAGGGATTGTACCCAAATTCACAAGCCGAATTGGCCAAGGATTTATACTCTATTTCAGTCGATGAGTGAGCAATATTAGCGTGTTTTTTTTTACCCCCAAGAGATGATATTAAAGCCAAAATAAACACAAAAACCCCCAATGGACTTACGGTCATCTGGGCATCCAGCTCAATCAGCATCGATGAAGGCAGAAATTTTGAAAAATGATGACTGAGTAACAAATAAGTCGAAGTGCTGTGTGTTTTGAAGATATCTTAAAATGCGTTTGACAGCTTGCTAATGAGGGATACATGGACAATGCATGTATTGGTAAACCTTATTCACGGCATAGGAAATATCAGCTCATGTAAAGGATATGTATTAAAGACTCCCAACTACACTTTGGTAAAGTTCAGGATCTTCAAATTGAGGCCTATCAAGGGCAAAAAGTTTAACAATGGTGGACATAGAAGAAGACGCAGGTTTACACTTATGCATATTAGTGCGAAAAAGAAGATCATAAACATATTTGGATTGTGACAGAAAAAGACCAGAGGTGTTCTGTGTGACTTCGACACCTAAAAATTAGTGCAACATACCCAAATCCTTGACAGGAAAATACATACTCACTGATGCAATGAAATCCAAAATAAAAGTGGAATTAGATCCTGTAATTATTATATCATCAACATAAATGAGCATGTAAATGCAATCTGATTGAGTATTCAAAATAAACAACGAGTTATCAGCTTTAGAAGCATAAAAACCAAGAGCAAGAAGACGATTAGTGAGTTTGGCAAACCAGGCTCGAAGAGCCTGTTTCAGTTCATATAGATATTTTTTTTAAAACTTACATACATGCGTTGGATGATCAGGATAAACGAAACCAGGCGATTGTCTCATGAAAACTGCTTCCTCAAGGTCCCTCTGGAGAAAAGCGTTATACACATCCAATTGATAAAATGACCATTTCAAGTTATCTGCAAGAGAAAGAATGAGACAGACTGTTACTGGTTTAACGATGGGATTGAAGGTCTCGAAGAAATCGACGATGAAAGCCTTTGGTAACAAATCACGCTTTGCGACGTTCCAAGGTTCCATCAGCATGCCTTTTTGTCTTTAAGATCCATTTGGAGTCAAGAATATTTAGATGAGTGGACAAAACAAGCTCCCATGTCTAATTTTGTAAGAGTGCTTGAAACTCGGTCTGCAAAGTAGATCACCACTCTTGATGTTTACAAGCCTCAGAGAAAGTGGATTCTTTTGGAGGAGCAATAGATGATTTAAATGAGGGTTTTATGGTGGTGGTGAGAGACACAGATGGCTGAGGTTCAGGCCAGAGGATGGTACCATCGGTTCATGTTTTAGGGCAGTGGATATGATTGCGAGCACGAGTGATCATAGGATGAGGTGCATATGAGGAAGGATTAGGGTTAGGAGGTGACGACACAGGGGAGGATAAGGATGTGCTAGGGTTTGTGGAGGAGTCGGCATGTTGAGAAGATGATGAATTATGGCTTGAGGCAGATGTGGGAAGTGTTTGAGTGTGAGGTAAGTTCATGGGCTGAGCTAGTGGGTGAAAGGCCTATATGAGATGCAGTAGAGGGGGATGAATTCGAGTGGGGTGCAGCGGAAGGCCCATGTGGAAGTGGGACTAAATGAAAAGATGTAAGGAGAGTAGAGGGCGAGGAAGATGGGCTGGGCTGAGTAGCAAAAGGAAACAATTTTCCACTAAAGAAAACAACACGGGAAGTGTATGTATGACCCAATGGGGGATGAAGGCAAAGATATCCTTTATGGTCTGGGCTATAGCCCACAAAAGCACACATTTGAGACCGAAGATCAAGTTTGTGATGATTGAAGGGTCTTAAGTTGGGCCAATAAGCGGATCCAAAAACTTTAAGAAAATGATAATCCAGATGATGACCCATTACGATGTGATATGAAGATTTATTATTGAGGATGGGAGTTGGTATGTGGTTGATGAGAAATGTTGTCATTTGGAAGGTTTCGGTCCAAAAGCGTTGTGGCATGGATGCATGAGAAAGTAGGGAGAAGCCTATCACAACAATGTGTCGATGACATCTCTCAATACTACCATTTTGTTTATGTGAGTAAGGGCAAGTGGAACAGTGGATTATACCCTTAGAATGAAAAAGAGACCAAAAAGGACAAAATTTGCCCCCACTGTCTGTTTGGATGGAGATGACATTCTTGGAGAAGACATTTTGAGCATATTGAAGAAATGCACAAATAATAGGAGACACATTTGATTTAGTTTGCATAAGAAAGAACCAGAGATATTTAGAGTGATTATCTAAAATAGAAAAATAAAAGCAAGTTGAATGAGATAATAAAATGAGGGCTGGACCTTAAACATCCATGAACAGTAATTGAAATGGCCCATTGGACCTAGTGGAAGAGAGAGGTTGGGGAAGAGCATGAGCTTTGCCAGACACACAAGCCAAACAAAACACAAGTCCATGCCTGGACAAAACATAAAGACTAAATGATTTTATTGCATGACTCATGATCAGGGCTGAGGGATGGCCTATTCTCTCATGCCATTGTTGTGGAGAGACTTGAGCATAAAGGAACGCTGCAGGAGATGTTGAGGTAGTCGACAGGAAGGTGATGAAATAAGACGGTAAGACATAGAGACCACCTTCAATGGGACCCTTGAGGAGCACCTCTTGAGAAGTCGAGTCCTTCACAAAAAAGAAATCCTTACGAAATTCAAAAAACACATGGTTATCATAAAAAAATTTACAAACTGAAAGTAATTTTCTAGAAATTGAAGAAACATGGAGGAGATTGTGAAGAAGAAAATTGCCAGAGGGAGAGCTCATCTGAGTAGATCCATAATGTTGACTGGGTAAGGTGGAATTGTCACCGATACTGACTTGGTTAGACCCCTGATAAGTTGTAGAGTCCAGATTGAGGGAGCCAAAATTTGAGGTGAAATGGTGCGTTGCTATCGAATTTGAGAACCAGTTGGAAGATGTCGAGATGTGAGGAGGCAGAGCCGTATAGTGAGCAGCAGCAGCAGCTGGTGGAGGAAAGGCCTGGAACACATGGTTAAAGTGGTGATGTCATACCAAAGCTAAGTGTCCTACCCTGTTGCAAACCTGGCATGGTGGATGAGAGTCAATTATATTTTGAAAGTAGTTTGGTGGAGTGCCCTGATTTCGACCACCAGAGTAAGGCGGATGGCCTCCATTACAACTGCCACGACCTCTACGACCCCCACCACGAGACTGAGAGTTGCGACCTCTATTAGAGTTGGAACTATTTGAAGAGAAATTTGAGACAGTGTTATTTACGGAGAATGAAGAGTCCGAAAGTAATGCTTGATTTTGGTGAGTAAGATGCGACTCATGATTAAGTAAAAAACTAAAGATCTGATGAGGTGAAAGAGGATTAGTACGAGTAGTGAGGGAAGTCACAATGGACTCATACTCAGTGCCTAAACTAGCGAGAAGGTAAATAGAAAATTTATGATTTGTAAGAGTGTGCCCAACATTAGACAAAAAGGAAGAGAGAGATTTTTCTTTGTTGTAGTATTCAGTAACCGTCTCAGAGCCCTTGTGAAGAGTGACTAGTTGGTACAGAGTATGGACTACATGGGCGGTGGATTTAGCCAAGAAAAGATTGTGAAGGCTAGTCCATATTTTGTGGGATGTTTTGCAATCAAGAACCTATCGAAGAATAGAGTTGGACATCGAAGAGTTTAAAATGGAAAGGAGTAGCTGGTCTTTTAAGACCCCATTTCGCAAACTTAGGATTGGCAACTCCAACAATGAAGGCAGTGGGTGAAGGTATAGTACCGTCCAAATAGCCAAACAGTTGATGTGCCTTAAGGAAGTGAGTGATTTACGCTTACCAAAATAATAAATTCTCTAAGGTAAGTTTGATATTAACAAAATGGGTGGAGGAAGAGATAAGGGAGGGATTATAAGAAGTGGAATCAAGAGTTTTATCTGAGGCTGCCATGCCGTGTAGAAGGTGACGTTGGTCATTGTGTTAAGATCTCATAAAAAATCGCCCATGAACAAGGTCCTAAACACACACAGACATCCGAGATTGCACCACTTGTGGAGGCAAACACAACATTGGAGGGCTTCTCTAGGGGTCTAGAGGATACCCTAGGAAGTTTGGAAGAGACATACGGGTCAATTGGGACGTGGCTCACTTTTTCTCACTTCACCGTGCCACGGCTCGGCCCTGACAGCACCATAACAGTGCCACGTCTTAGCCCTGACACTGTTTTTGACATGCCCCAACAGCCCCATGACATTGCCACTGACATGCCATTAAGGCTGCAAACAAACAGAACTGCTCGTGAACAATTTGAGCTCGACTCGTATAAACTCGATTCGTTTAATAAATGAGTTGTTCGTGGGCACTAATATTGGTTCGAATATTAAACGAGCTAAACTCGTATAATCTCGACTCGACTCGTATAAACTCGGTTTGTATTCGTGAACAAGATTCGTATAAACTCGATTCGACTCGTTTTGAGCTCGTAACAATACTCGTAATATTTCTATATACATATATATTAGCTTGCATATATTCTTACATATATTCTTTTATTATATATATTTTCTGTGTTATATATATCATTTTTAATATTTTGTATAAGTAATATATTTTGTTATTTTATGTAAAAGTAGCATTTTATTTATTTACAATAATAATGTATTAAGTTCACAAAAAAATTATTGAGTCAAATATTTATAAAGAGTAAGAAACTCGAGTAATTACTCGACTAAGTTCGGCTCGTTCGTTAGAGAGTAAAAACAAAAATCGATAAATAACTCGATTCGACTCGAGCTCGTCTTTGATCGGCTCGAATTCGACTCGACTCGGCAAACTCTCAGCTCGACTCGAACTCAAACTCGAGTTATTTGAGTCCAGCTCGACTCAACTCGACTCGAACTCGTCTTTGATCGGATCGTTTGCAGCCCTACTGATGCCATGATAGGACCCCGACATTGCTGCTGACATGCCTTAACAGCCCCACGGCATATGCCAAGATAGCCAGCAAAGTTAGTGGCACGCCCAGCGTGCAAGCCAGCAGCCCAACATGCCTTAGCATGCCGATCAGCATGCCAACAACACCACCAGCGTGCACCAGCAGTCCAACGATGGCATTAGCATGCCCACGCAACAGCTCAATGCTCTGGCAGCACTAGTAGGCAGCCCAGCGCCCAGACCCATGCTCGGGTCATGCTGGCCATGCCCACATGCAGCCCAACAGCACCACCCGACTATCCGCACACCAGCAGCAAGTTATGGCCAGCACTTGGTTATGTCCATGACTTTTGCCATGGACCAGCCAAGACCACCTAAAGCACGCCACCAACAGCGCATCAGTCATACCTATGGCCCATGCCATGGTTATGACTTCCCCGTAGGCATGCCATGCCCAAGTCAACCCCGTAGGCGTGCCATGACACGTCCATGCTATCCCCACAACAGTGCAATAGCCCATGCCATGACACGTCTATGCTAGCCCCACAACAGTGCAATAGCCCATGCCATGACACGTCCATGCTAGCCTAACAACCATGCCATGACATACCCTTGACATTATCTCTGACAAGCCTGGACAGGCCAACGAGCCTTGCCTCGATACTGCCGCTGACGAGCCTGGACAGCCCTACCGATCATGCCTCGACATGGCCTGACAACCTCGCGGGCCTTGCCTTAACACTGTCATTGACAGCCCCATGGACCATGCCTCGACACTGTCATTGATAGCCCTTGACAATCCCATGGCCCTTGCCTCACAGTCCAGCAAAGTTAGTGACAAGCCAGCAGCACAACAACACGCCCCCAGTCCCCCCAACAGTAGCCCCATGCGCGTAGTAAGCCCTTAGCCCAGCCGCACGCCCCAGCAGGTACATAGCCTGCATGCACCCAAGCGCATGCCAGCGCCTAGGCCCCCAACCCAACAGCTAGCACTAGTGGCCATGCCTACGCATGGACCACCCCAAGCCAGCAAGACCAGCACCCAGGCACCCTGTTTAGGCCATGCCAACAGCACCATCCATGCACCAGAATGCCCATGGCCCATGGCATGGGCTATCCTAGGCCATCCAAGTGCTAAGTCTAATAGAATCTTAGTTCAATTAGGATTTAATTTATCTTTTATGAGATTCATTAGGAGTCTCCAACTTGTTATGTTCTTTTATAAATAGGACATTAGGTAGTTTATTTTACATTTTTTGAACATTTGACATATTTTCCTAGAGAGGAATAGGTTGTTTGAAATATCATTAAAGTGCCGTTGCACTTGGGCTTTAGAGGTGCAATTCGTGAATCCTCTAGAGAGGATTACACCATGCAATTTGTGAATGATGTGTTTCATTTATCTTTCCTTCATCATCTTTTAATTCGTGAATATGTGATAAATTATCTATCAATCTTATAAGTAGTTTTGTTTCCATATTTATCTTGCATTATTCGTCTATTTTCTAGTTTGTTCTTTCATATCAAAAATACCAAAAATATTACTTTTCATATCTTTTTATTTTTTCAAATGCTCAAAAATACCAAAAATAGTCTTCTTCTAATTGTCAATCTTAGTCAAATTCCAGATTCCAACAATCCCATATATTGCCATAGTCATATTTTCTCGCACTTTCTCACCCACCAAACACTTTCGATTTTTCCATCCATCTATATACTCGAAAATCACCAATAAATGTCTCTAGAAAATACTGTCCTTCCCTCCAAAGTCCAAACACATTTTAGCCGAAATCCATAGTCTAGCTTTAGGGTTACCTACACTTTCGAAACCCAAAATCAAAACCTAATCCTACTACAACTCCTAGTCATGACCCAACTCCAACTCTTAAAGATAACCCAAATCCCAAATCCAACTCATAATCCCTTCTGTTGAGGTAAAATTGTGTGGTTGGCATTTCCTTGTAAAAAATTTGTGTAATTGAGTTGTAACCTATGGTGGGAGTGAGTCAACATGAAGATGATCAAAATGGCTCGAGAAAGACCTCACACAATGATCTCGCTCGATAGTCGTTCGACCTAGCGCTTGAGCGAAGCTCAGGCAGAGATTTCGCTCGACCCTCGCTGTACATGGCGCTCAAGCGAGAATGAAGTAGTGACTTCGCTCAACTGTCGCTTGACACCACGCTCGAGCAAAGTTCAGACAAAGACTTCGCTCGACATCCCGCTCGAGCGAGTATCGTGACAGATCAGTTTTTCTAAGATTTGAGCGCCGTTTCAGAATGAGGCCTAGAAAAATAACATTATGTTTCCTGCCCTTGTGTGGAAAAAAACTGAGCAAAAACAAGATAACTCCTTCAAGAACCATTGAGAGAAACTCCTCCCCACATTTAAAGATACTTCTCTCTTGGATTACATATCTCCACCACAACACACTCAAAATTAAACTTTTGGTGAATCCATTAGAGTATACGTGTTCATCAAGCTGGAAGAGTTCTTTAAGTTATTTTGATGAATAAATCAAGATGTCCTTGTGAGAAGCTATAGAAAGGTCGGAGTTCCGACACTACATACATGTAGAGATCGAGTGGGTCACTCGTGGTGTTGCAAGCCAAGTTTAGCTGCTACAATGAGTTTGTGAGTGTTTCTAAATTGGTTATAACAAACTAAAGTTTTTATAGTGGATTTGAGGTAGTGTCTTACACTCAGAGTAGTTTTAGATTTTGAAGAGGTTCTTCAAATGAGTTTCCCCTTCATGAGCAAAACCAGTGTGTTGATTTATATTGTTATGCTTCTTTGATTGTTTGTTTGCGTTGATTTATTTTTAAACGTTCATAATTTTTATGAACACCTATTCACCCCCCTTCTAGATATTGTAAAGTGTCTGACCACTGTTTTTTCACCTTCCCTATCCAAACGCATCATCCTTCCATCCTATTCCAACTTAAATTCCTAATCCTACCCAAACTCATATAAGACTAATCTATCTTACATCCAAATACAAAATACATTTCCCACAACCAAAACCTAATCCCAATAGGACTCTTATAATTTAAGAATCCTAATTCCAATCCAAGTTTTGACCAAAACGTATCCTAAGATAACATTTTTACATCCTAATACCATCCAAAACACAAAATCATAGACCCATCTTATGAATCTCGAAATCTTTTTGACCCTCCATTAAAATCCTAGCCACACCACACATTATAAGTCATACACTTTATCAAAAAGATCACAACCTATAAGCTTATCCAAATGACATTCCTTTAATCATTTTTCCACCATAACATATCACTTAAACCATCGTATCTCCTTACTCATACCATATCTATTCATAAACAATATAACCTCGTAGCCGTAGGAACTCAAGAAAACAACGAACAAGCTAATTTCAAGCAAGTTGTCAAGAAACCTTCGGTCATTAGAAGAAGACGTGCATAAAGAGGACCACATTGTTTAGGGACTAGTCCGATGTCTCTAACACACTGACTCATGATACCATGTTGAGTTTTTGAAGATGTAGAGAATGTGTGTTGATAAAAGTGATAAGAGAAAAACTAGGAGAGAGCAGACATCAACATTATCCTCGAAAATTCTCATATGTTCTCCATGTCTCAATTACATTTATACCATTCAAAGTAATAACATAATTGATTTCTTTTCTAATCATTGATTGCTAGCTGTCCTCTAGGATACAGTTTGTTATATTATTCTTTTTGTTAGGGCTGTAAAAAGAATGAATCGGACCGACGGACCGGACCAAATTCCATTTAGTCAAATTTATATATGGACCGAATAATTCCGGTCCAATCCGATCCAGGAGGAGAAAACCCTTACCATATATATATTTATATATATAAATAATAGTATATAAATTATAATATTAATATTAATATGGATTAATACAATAACATATTAATATATAATATATACTCTTATAATATTAACATATTATAATTTATAATAGTTCACTACTTGTAATATAAAAATATAAATTATAGTATATCTATATGGAGTATTAGTAATAACTTATAAATAATAAATGTATTATTATTATTTAATATATTATTACTAATTTATCACTATTTACTAATATATAAATATATAATATACTAATGTAATAGTGTTATTAGTAATATTTTTCTCCTATTTTTTTAATTTAAATTATTTTTCTTTTGTCATTTTAAAAAGAGTGAGTTTTTTTAAAATATTTTTTTACTTAAATCTATGTTAAATATGTAAATTGGACTAAAAATAATTAAATTTGGATAAAAAAAATATTTGATCATTGTATAATTTTAGATTAAATTTAATCTATTAAATCATTTGGGAGTATCCCTAAACTAGACCGGACCATCTCTGAATTGAATTGGACCGGACCGGTATGGATTGAATCGGAGTTTGGTCCAGTCCTGGGTAAGAGAATTCTTAAACCGAATGGAACCAGTCCGCAAATTTTTTGGACAAAACCAGATCAGACCATTTACACTCCAACTTTTTGCAATATTATGATTGCAGGTGACATTTTGTTATTTATCTAAGTATGAGACAGCACCATTTGATAGTATAGAAGAATGTGTCCCAATAACATATACGTAAAAAAAAAATATACAAATGATGTATAAATAATATTTTTAATTTTTTTACATCAACCATCTAGATGTATAGTCAGCTAAAAATGTATAATGCTAACTAATAACTAATATAATGATCAATGTCCAGATTGTAGAAAAAGAAATAGACATGGAGTACGTTTGAGATGAGGTCAGAAAAAAAAAAAGAAATGTTTTATCAAATCAAACCACCAGAACTTCAGAGTCACGTAATTAAAGATGCCGCCATTTAGTGCAAAAATGATTTAGATTGGAATATTAATTAATTTTAATTAAGAAAACGTTGCGTGCACAAATTACAATATTCACCAGTGGGCCCGTTCTGCCATTGGATAAACCTCAGAGAAAAACAAAGGCCCAAAACGGGACCCACTATTTCTTCTCTCTTATCTCATCCTCCCGAGGCAGCAAACCTAACTCCGAACCATCTCGTATCTGACCAAGAAATTCCACCTGTCACTCATCTGTTGCTATGGAGTCTGCCTCGGTCTTACGCAACCCGGCACTTTTTCAGTCCCTTCCTCACTCTTCCTGCAGCATCTCTCTCTCCCTTTCTCTCCAGAAAGAAAACCACCCAGAGACGTGTTGATTATCGGTTATTGATCATCATGAGGTATAGTCGGTTGATCGGCGTTTACTTTTTTTTTTTTTTTTTTTTGACGGTTTTGGACTTGTTTCTTTCCGTGTAAACTTTTCCCGGAAAGTTTTTTGGTTGGGAAACGATCACTTAATTTTTTTTTTTATTGTCTTCTTTTTTGACTCCCTGTTCATGTTAATGGATATATCGAGTGGTTCTTGTTGTGATGTTCGGTGGAGAGAGTTTAATCTTTACTCTAAATCTATTTCCTCCATCCCTCTCTCGGGTAAAATTTCAGTGGAAGGCGCTAGCGGGAATCTAACGGCGCAAGGGGTCGTGTGCTATGCGATCTTAGTGTCCTCTCCTTGCGTTCGATTTGTATGATGTTGTGATGTCTTGGGCTGTTTTCCTTTTTAATGAATTCCTGTTACAGTTGAAGGGATGATTTTGTGGTGCTTTCAATTTATGGGCTCGTGTTTGGTTGCTGAAAAAAGTTTTAGAAAGGAAAATAATCTGAACATTTATTATTTTTGAAAGAGAGATTATTCATCTGGGGAAAAACGAGAGAGGAGAAAACTCACGCACACACTGCCTTGAGCTAAATTTAACCAATAGGGCTTATGCAGTTTATGCTTGGTGAGTGTACAGCCACTTGGTGTAAGGAAGGGAAACCGCAGAGTTTATAAATGTTTTCCATAGCAGTCGAACAGGTTGGGTTGATAAATTATATGATTTTTTCTAAAAAGTTTTCTTAATTACTTACTTTACCGTATCAGTGTGGCAACCTAGGAAGAAATACAAAATATGATACTGAAGTGATATTGTGTGGCTGTTAGGAGTGTGATAGACGTGCATATGCGAACACATACACCGATACACGCTTTAGTTGTACATTTGTGCACTCTGCGTATTTCTGGTGTTGTTGGAAAATTGGATGCAGGACTTACATAGGCATGACTTATGTTTATATGATTCGGTGTCTCAAGGTTGCCATTATATGGACTTTATTTGTTAGGATTAATTTTTCCCCAAACAAAAATGGAAGAACAACTAACTCTTATTGGTTGACTCACGTGGTAAAGGCCTTGATCTTTACTTTAGGATTAGTCAGTTATATTTTTTGATGGGGGCAAGGGATATAACTTAACGATAGAATGTAACCTTGATTTGGTGGAAGTCATTAGTTCGAGCCTGAATATCACCTTGTTGGTATGCTTCCTCCAGATCTAAGGTTCTAATCTTCTTAAGTGCAAACAATTCCTATGGGCCATCGAATTGGAAGATTTTCTCTTTAAATTACCTAAGGTGTACTTGAGGAAACTCCTTACTATGGAACTGTGCACCCTTAGGTTTAGTCAAGACGCCATTCTCGAGCACCCAGTGCCAATAAAACAAATGTGGGAACACAATGTAATGATAAATGTTCAGATCAATATGATCAAGTTCATTATGGCTGGAGGCTGTTATTCCAAAGAGTTGGCCATGAGGTGGGCCAAAAGGGTCGCCTGCCTTGCCACTTTACCTAATGGATGCGCAAGGAGTCCGATAAATGGAGAATGGGGCAGGTACGACTTATGAGTATTGTAAACCAACAAGTCTAGCACGGGCTGGGTTGTACTTTGTAGTTTGTACAGGGGTACAGACCCTATCCCAACTAATTTATCTCTCTCTCAAGCTCATGCAGAGTAGTAGCAATCATTTTACCCCTAGGGGTTGGCTCAAATTGTAAAGGCCTTGGGCTTGGGGCTATGCTCCTTTCAGGTCTAAGGTTCAAATCATCTTGGGTGCAAACAATCTCTAAGGGCCGCCAAATTGGAGGATTTTTTCCTTGAATCATCCGAGGTGCACTTGTGGAGGGCCTATGCACCCATAGGATTAGTCGAGATGTTGTTCATGGACACCCGGTGCCAATAAAAGAAAAGTAACCATTTTTATCTCCTTCCTCATATTTTTTTTATAAGAATAAAAAATTTTGTTATAAAAATCAAAAGGCATACCCAGGTAACAAGAAATATACAAGAGGGGATCTTTTTATCTAGTATGATCTTGTTTTCTTTTCCAAATAAGTTGCAGTGGGTTGCATGTAGGCATAGAAGACTTCATCTGGTGGGGTGTAGGGATCAACATAAATTGTGAGCGTTGAGCAGATTTGGATAATCGGATGGAAAACCTTTCCGTGGTGCATCCATTTCCGTTCTAGTGGTAAAACTGCGATGGAGATAAAATCTAATCTCTAAGTTTTAAAACATTCCAAGTATATAGGTCAGATTATTCTTGTTAATAATACGCACACAAATATGGTTGGAAGATTTCTTTTGGCTTGCAGTGGCACCTGGTGTAGAAAATCACATTTCGCATCATCTCCATGGCCCTATTAGCATTTTCTAATGTCTACTCTTCTTAGTCCTGTTACCACACAAATCTGGCTATATGCATGTGTTCAGATTTTCATAATAACATACTCTTTGAAGGCAATTTTTTTTAGAAGATTTACTGTTCACTTGTGCTGAATACTTATTCTGATATGCTTGGTTTACTTTGCAGGATGAAGATGAATGCATGCTTTCATTTTTTATAATTCAATGGATTAATTAGTGTGCTGCCTCCGTTTTTGTGACTTGTATTGATTACGAGACATTTTCTCAATGGGGGGAGCTTGTTCGAGGAAGAGAGGCCAGGTAGACAATGAAGATGGTTTACTTAGAGGGTCATCTGGAAGATATTGTAAAAGTGGGAGCGCAAAGTGGTTGGCAACTTCATTTTCGCGTCCTGCTATAGATATTCAACTGGGTAGAGGAAAATGCCCATCACTCATGGACTTGTGTATACGGAAAATACGTGAGGTACTTGTTGTATATATCATGGTTGGTTCAGAATCCCAACTGCTTGTCTTATCTCTTTTGCTCCTTTCTCTCACAGGACATTGATAGGTATGGAACCTTTTCTTTGCTCCCAAGGGACATTAGTCAGCAGATCTTTAATGAATTGGTGTATTGCCAGCTTCTAACTGATGCTTCTCTGGAAGCATTTCGAGATTGTGCTCTTCAGGTAATTCACAGTGAATTATTTGGAAAGTTGGCTTTATTTCATTTGCTGGTATTAAATTTCCTATGTTTTGATAAGTAATTTCCCATTAGTTCTCAGTCTGCCATGCTTTACCGTTCCTTCATGTGCTTGACAGGATCTTTACTTGGGAGAATGCCCTGGGGTGAATGATAATTGGATGGATGTGATCTCTTCACAGGGGTCATCTTTGCTTTCTGTTGATCTCTCTGGTTCTGAAGTTACGGATACTGGGTTGCTTCATCTCAAAGATTGTACAAATCTTCAAGCCTTATATTTTAATTGTTGTGATCAAATTTCCAACCGTGGGCTGGAATACCTTAGTGGTAGTCTTTCCTGTGCCTTTTCTGTTAATGTGTTGCTTTTGGTCATTTTCTATTTTCACTTAGTAATTTAACTTTTGTAGATGATTAGCAGAAGTATTTGATAGTGAAAGTACTATAATACGAGGAGTTATATCTACGAAAAGAAGGTATTACTTATAGAAGAATCAAGAAAAGAATGAAAAATGGATGCAAGATAAAGAGGAAGCGCTGGGTGGAGTGTAGAAAAAGAGAATCAGTATTAGTCTGATTCTCATCAAAAAATAATATTAGTCTGATTACTTATAAAAATACATCACGTGTACATGGCTTATGGCTAGTATTCTCATAAAAAAATTTATTACTTTTAAAAAAGAATAACAGAATTGACTCTTTTTTTTTAAAGGTAATCAAGAAGTCTAAAAGTATCTGAAAATCAAACTCAGGCATAGGTGTCTCAGACCTTCAGAGCCAAAAGGGCTCTTAAACTGTATGCTCAACCTTTACATTGGCTGAGAGGAAAGGAAGCCAGATGTTTCCTAATCAAATAAGATTGGTTTCATGTCATCTTTGTGCTAAGTTCTGGGTGTTGGAAATTGGAGTTTTATGACATGCATTTTGTCTTACCATATGTTACTGCAAGATTAATTCTTCCTCTGTTTTCTTTTTCTTTTTCTTTTTTTCCTTTTTTTTCCCATTTTTTCAGAAGTATTCTATTAAAATCATTTATTTTTTGGGCATAACTCTACATAAATTAACTTTATCTTCCATAGTGCTCTTGAACTTTTCGACATTTCGTCAAACTTGAGATGGATGTGAATTGCCATTGTGCCTTCTATGTATTCTTGAATTGGGTGGTTTATGCATGTTGTGTATGACAATTACTAAACGATTCAGGTCTTTCAAACTTGACAAGTTTGAGTTTTAGAAGAAACAATGCAATTACTGCCAAGGGAATGAGTGCCTTTTCCAGTTTAGTTAACCTGGTCAAGTTGGACCTGGAGAGATGTCTTGAGATTCATGGTGGGCTTGTTCATCTTAAAGGTATTTATTATCTGTGTGTACTTTCATTCAGGACACACCCCCAAAAATAGATAAGAAAAACACAAATGCTTCCATGAATTATGATGAGTTAGGTGATTGATTAAATAAATAATATTGTTACCTAATACTATTTTAGATTAAATGTTAATTGGGGGATATATAATGTGGGTGGCTCTCTTGTTTTACAAATCTATTCCCTCGTGGAGGTTGAATCCAAGACCTCCCCAATCTGAAGGGATGAGTACTACCCGGTTAAACATATTTTAATTTAGAAGAAATTATGGTAGAGTTTCTTTTTGTAAACATGATCAAAGCCGACCATAGAGTGGAAATAAAAATCCAATGGAAATATTGTTGAATCCATTCTCAAACAAAATGAGTACGTGATAGAGCCTAGAGGTGTCATTGGACATCTGTAAAAATAACCTTGTAAAGGACTTGGGTACTGCTGACACTATCCCTTGACAACAGGAACATCACATGCTGTTATTTTTGCTTTCTCACCATTGGTGTTGCATATATCTTTTTGCAGGTTTAAAGAAGTTGGAGTCTCTCAATCTCAAGTGCTGTAATTGCATTACAGATGATGACATGAAGCCTCTATCTGGTAACTTACAATTTGGGATCTTTTAGTTTATTTTTTTCTCTTAGTGGTTTTATGACCCTTAATTCTGTAGTCTTCTTGTATGGCTATCATCACTCACTTACTGTCTGTCTTTTTGTCTCCGAAGAATTGTTTGTTAAGAGTCTTAAGACTATAAATGGGGTGCATTTATGCAAGAAAAAAAAATGGGAATAAAAGAAAATGTTCCTCCGGTCATTGTGGCAGTGTTTTAAAGGTTATGACTCTGTTAGTCTAGCTACGATCTTTTAAGGGTTTTATTTTGTAATTTTATTTTTCTAAGCTGATGTGGGGCTAGGAGTGTTTCAAGTTATGGGCCAGATCAAGGTTTTAGGATTTCATCCGATTGCAATAAGGGCTTGTTTGGAAATAGATCTCATCCCAAAATTCTCATCTTATCTCATCTCATTCCATCTCCTTCCCAAACATAATTTAAATACAAAATTTTCAAACTAATTATCATAAAATTTTCAAACTAATCATTACCACTTTCACAAACTTCCAAACAAAAAATAAAAAAACAATTCAACATTTTCAAATCTCCGAACAAAAATAATATTATAAAACTATATTCTAACAATATTTTAACAGAATATTTTACTCAACTTTTTTTCTCTCCTTTCCCAAAATACAAACATACTCAACTCAAACTATCTCACTACTATTCACAAACAATCATACTTTTATTCACAAACTATCTTACTACTATTCACAAAATTATCATTTAATTTCAATCCCCAAACAAGCCCTAAAAACTCAGCATTTGGCTTTACATTCTGCTAACAAGCTCCTGTGTCATCTGCGAAGTTGAACAGCTTGTGGAATTACGACAAATACATGTTCATAATTTCATTTGAAGCTTTTGCTGTGTTGGCATGTGCTTTGAGTTAAGATGTGTGGTTAGTAATTGAGATGGTCTATTGCGGTACTGTGTGAATCACTCGTTAGTAAAATTTCAGGGCTTATCAACTTGAAAGCATTGGAGATTTCATGCAGTAAGGTGACTGATTTCGGCATCGCTTTCTTGAAAGGTACCATTGTTATATTTTTTTAATAAGTTATCTTTTCTATATCTTTTAGATTATATTTAGCCTTCATGTTATGAGGATAACCTGTAATAGTTATGGGCCCATGCCTTGGGCTTATCCCAGTTACCTTGGGGCGTTCTATTTTTACTAAATAGGAAAAAATGAAAAGAAAGAAAATAATGTGGAAGGTTCTCTTTCCGTTTTAAAGAAGGTATGAATTTGAGAAACTGGAACGGCTTACCAACAAAATAATGGTAGCTGAACCAGACACTCTAATTATGTGCCACCTTTTCCTTGAATCCTGGTGACATCTGTTTGCACTTAACTTGGATTGGTTTTGCATTTACTAATTATGTTTCAGTTAGAAAACTTGGTTGTTAACAATTATTTTATGAGTACCCGTAAGTCTCTTTGTTATGTAATACTCATGAAGAAAGATGTCACCTCTCCTTCTGTAGATTGTGAATCAGGCCGCAGGAGACCATCTGGGCTGAAGGAAATGGCATAAAAACTCAAAAACTGAAATGAAGGAAATGATATAGATATTCTCATGATTGTTTGGCTCTTTGGTTTTGAATTATTTCCATGTATTCTAAACAGGGCCTCTTTTTTAAACAACTTGTAGGAAAATATTTGGGTCTCTTTTGTCCTAACACTGTATTCACTTCTTCCTTTATTATAATTTCTGTCATATTATTTCTCTGTGTTGTAGGGCTGTGCAAGCTTTCTATGTTGAACTTGGAGAGATGCCCGGTTACTGCTGCATGCTTGGACCGTCTTTCAGGTTTTAATTTTTTTAAGGGCTTGGCCTTCCTGCCAATCTGTTTATTCTCATTCCAATATGAATAAGGCTTGTAATTATACAATATTATATATATGATGTAATTGCAGCTCTAGGATATCATTCTCGAACATTCTCATGTTCTTTGCATCTCTGTTTGTAATTGTTATCATGAGAGATGATGAACAGTAAAAAAAGGAAAATGATAGACATACAACCTTTTTTACCATCCTTGATACAACTGTCTTAAACGAGGGGCATTTTCGAGAAATAACTTTTAAAATTAACATCACTTTACATAATGCCCTCATTTTAAAAAGGGTTGTACATGTGGGTGAATTTTTGGTGGCTTGTCACTTCAAGAATGTGGATGATGGCGTCAACTGGACTTTTGGGGGAGTTTATGGACCTAGCAGGAGTTTTCTACGGAAGGAAATGTCTGGAATCTGTAGTTGGTGGGACCTTCCATGGTGCTTTGGAGGGGACTTCAACGTTTCTCGCTTCCCTTGTGAAAGTGATGGGGTCTTGTCAATTTCTAAAGCTATGTCAGATTTTTTAGAGCTCATTTCTGAGCTCCAGTTGATTGATTTGCCTACGGCGGGTGGTATATTCACATGGTCTAATGGGTGAGCTTGGTCCCGTTTAGATAGATTCTTGGTGTCGCTCTCTTGGGAAGCTTTATTTCCGGACTTAAGTCAGAAAAGATTGCAGCGCATTGTTTCAGATCACTTTCCCATTATGTTGGACTGTGGAAGCATTTTTAATGGGAAGAGACCTTTCAAATTCAAAAATATGTGGCTGTTGGAAGAGGGTTTTGTTGAAGAAGTGAAAATGTGGCAGACCTCCTATCAATTTTCAGGCACCCCCAGCTATGTTTTGGCTGGAAAATTAAAGGAGCTTAAAAAAGACTTGGAGAAATGGAATGCGGAGTCTTTTGGCAATGTGGCTAATAACAAAAAACATCTGTTTTTTTTTTGTAAGTAAAAATTTCATTAAACAAAGGCAAAAGCCAATTACAAGAAACTCCATGGCCTTTCAAGTAGGCGCATTGGATATAAGGAAATCATGCAGATCCCTGGCATTAAAGTCAACGGCAATGGACCACGTACAAAGGGTTCTATGAAATAAAGCTATCAACTCCTTGTTGGATTTGTCTTTGTCTTCAAAAGTCTGCCTGTTGCGCTCCAGCCAAAGACACCACGAGTCTACCCGTTGCGCTGCAGAAAGCATCTAATGGACAAGTTGCATAATTTAAAGGAGTTGGAGATGATGGGTTCTTTAACTTTTGAGGAAAAGGAAAAGAAAGATGGCTTGCGTGCAGAAATTTAAAAATTAACTCTTATGACTTTTGTGGCTAAAGGAAGGTGATAAATGTACTAAATTCTTCCATAAAATGGCAAATTCTCACTGCAGAAATAATGCCATAGAAGTTCTCCACATTGGTGGTAATGGGATTTGTGAAAAGGAGGAGATTGAAGCTAGCATTGTGGACTTTTACGAGAAGCTCTTTCGTGAGGAATTTACATGGAGACCCAAATTGGATGGTTTGTCTTTTGATTCCATTGACCAATTTCAGCTACTTGGTTAGAGAGACCTTTCGAAGAAGATGAAGTTCTCGATGTGGTCAGGGGCACGTGCTGGCGTCTTCGCCAAGGGCCATCCGACGTCGGCCTTTCCTCCGGCGAGCTGTACTTTTGAGATTGCAGCTATTTTCGTCCTTACGTCAACGCAGAGAGAGTTGCTTACCTCCGGCTAGGCTACTGGGACTATTCCGACGTCGTTCTTTCTCCAGCAACCGCATTTTTTGGCTGCTTCAGTTTCGGTGCAGATCTGGTATCACACCACTTCTGAGTGTATCATTGCACGAAGGCTGAAATGAAGCTTGGGAAGCCCTTGCATTTGTTATCATATTTTTAATTTAACATGGGGCAGGTGGTCCGATTTTGGGTGGAATCGAAGGCTTTTGAAATTTTACCAGAAGCATGGTGGTTTTCTTAGAATATTGTGGAGAGGAGTAGAAGGGTTTGGAGGTCTATAGTTATGGGTAGCAGTGGTATAAGATGGCTCGTGACCACGGTGGAAGTAGCTTTACAGGAGGGAAGAGATCTAAAATTCTCAAAACATTTACGCAAAGGAAATAGTGCATTTACGGTTCAACGATGCTCTAATGTACATGGCAGATATCTAACTGTCACTGAACATGGTGGAGGAGGCCAACGGAGTGTTGTAGTCATTCCTGAAGGGTATGAAGGCCAGGATTGGGAGAAGTTTGCTGTTGAACTATGCAGAGCTGCGGATTTTTTTTTTTCCTCTCATGCAGATGGGTCAAAGAAGGCAAGTCAGAAGAGGACATCCAATCACGAGAATATCAACATGGAGGTGAATAAAAAAGATCGCAAGAAACTGGGGTCTCAAAGTCAATCATATGCAGCAGTTTTGAAGACGGGGCAAGCTTCAGGGTCTCAGAGTGAGGGGAACTGTGTAAGTGGTTTGCAGTTAATGAAAGCCCAAAATCAGCTTAATGTGATGCTCAAAACACTAAAAGAGATGGAAACCCAGCTTGCTGAGTTGAGTGCCGCGATTGCTTTCCTATTTTCGAAAATAGACTTGCCTTTGGTTGGAGGGAACAAGATCGCAAGAAACAAGCATAGGATAGGCTCGAATCCTCTAAGCTTAGATAAAGAAAAATGGAAAATTGGATTTGGTCTCCCTATAACTAGATCCAAGAGAGTGTGGCGGGTCAAAAGAAAAAGCAGGTTATTTGAAGCTGGTTCTACATCGGGTATTGGTGTTGAGACATCTGTAATAGAATACCCTTTGCCACAGGTGATACAGAAAAGACCGATAATCGATGTTACACCCTTGGTCAATCCTGAAAAAACTATGGCTCACACATCAGAGATAAAAGATAATGGTGTAATATCAAGTTCTGAAAGAGATGTAGTGTTCGTCGAAGTGGCTCATACAGGGTTGTTAGAGTTGAAGGGTTTGCCATTGGAAACTTGCGAGGAGAGTACCATTGGAGTTGTTGAGGATGCACGAGATGAAGGCTTTGGACACGATGCTTCGGGAGAAGATGTTGTTCCCTTGGTATCTCTTCCTCCCTTGGATCATCATCGAATTCGGTTTTGCAAAAGGCTTATGAGATCCAGCATGTCGTGGGAATCTCACATGGAGGATGTGAAGATCAATTTAAAGTACTACTCACTACGATCGAGGCGAGTCACTCGCGTGACTCCAAATCAAGTTTTAAGAGAAGTATGGAGTTGCAACGTCTTTCTTGGGAAATCAATTGCAATGCTCTTGGTGGTACCTCAAGTCAGAAGACTAAAGGGAGGGCATGATGTTCTCAAAGAGGGCTTTTTGGGTTGAGGTTGGGGAGGGGTGCTTCATTCTTACTCGGGCTTAATGTATTTTGGCTAGTTTTTTACGAGGTTTTGGGGCTTATGAGGAGTTCTTTAGTATGGGATAGGTGTTTTCTTGTATACATCCACTGTACTTGGTTACTCTTTTTGATATATAATATTTTTACTTCTCAAAAAAAAAAAAAAAAAAAAAAAAAAAAAGATAAGGCGCTGGGCTTGGATGATTTTTCCATGGCATTCTTCCAAGCTTGTTGGGATGTAGTGAAGGATGACATCATGAAAGTTTTTAAGAATTCCACTCCTTCCTGAAATTTGAGAAGAGCTTCAGCTCTACATTCATCGCTCTTATTCCTAAAAAGGTGGGTGTTGCGGAAATGAGAGATTATCATCCTATTAGCCTGGTAAATGGGGTGTATAAGATAATCTCTAAGGTGTTAGCAAATCGGCTTAGTGCGGTTATAGATAAGATTATCCCAAAGCCTCAAAATGCCTTTGTGAGGGGTCGACAAATTCTTGACTCAATCTTAGTTGCCCATGAATGTTTGGAAAGCAGAAAACAAATGGGGCAACCTGGAATTTTAATTAAACTGGACGTGGAAAAGGCTTTTGACCATGTCAATTGGGATTTTCTTCTCTACTTTCTGGGAAAATTTGGTTTTGGTGAGAAGTGGTGCTCATGGATTAGATATTGCATTTTGACATCCAGATTTTTTATTTTGATCAATGAATCTATGGCTGGTTTCTTCACTAGTTCTCGCGAGTTAAGACAAGGAGATCCTTTATCTCCTCTCCTATTTGTTATGGTAATGGATGCATTGAGTCGCATGATTAATGCGGTTGTGGTGGCTTTGTTTTAGGTTTTGAGGTGGGTGACGATGCTCGGGGCAAAATCATTGTTTCCCCCACCTCCTCTTTGCAGATGACACTCTCATTTTCAGCGATCCCAATCAAGATCATCTTAGAGCATTGAGAGCTTTGTTGATGTGCTTTGAAGCTATTTCCGGCCTCAGAATTAACTTAGCTAAGTCTGAAATTGTTCTTGTTGGTATTGTCAATAACTCCCTTGATCTTGCCAATATATTGGGATGTAAGGTCTCTAATCTTCCTATGAAATATCTCGGGTTACCTTTGGGGGTTACACACAAATCTACATCCATCTAGGATGGAGTGATTGAGAAGATTCAGAGAAGGCTAGCTGGCTGGAAAAAGATTTATCTGTCGAAAGGGGGGAGACTGACATTGATTAAAAGCTCCTTGTCTAATCTCCCCTCTTATTTCCTATCCATTTTCCCTTTACCTGCAGAAGTAGAAAAAAAGATTGAGAAAATTTTCAGGAATTTCTTGTGACAGAAATGGGAATGAGTGGAAATTTCACTTGGTTAGCTGGAATAAAGTTTGTGTCCTGAGTTCTTGCAGTGGATTGGGCATCCATAACCTCAAACTTTTCAACAAGGCCCTACTTGGAAAGTGGTTGTGGAGATATAGCTCAAAGAGACATGCTTTATGGAAACAGGTGGTGGAAATCAAATATGGGAATATGTGGGGAAACTGGAGCACAAATGAAGTGAAAGGGGTGTTCGGAGTGGGTTTGTGGAAATCCATTAGATTGGGATGGGGAGACTTTGCCAAGAACATTTCCTTCAAAACGGGCAAAGGGTCTAATATTTTATTTTGGCATGATGTATGGTGTGGGGATTTAACCCTTAAATCTTTATATCCTAATCTTTTTAGGATTGCAAGAAACAAAGGGGCTGCATTGTTTGATTCTTACCTA
Source organism: Platycarya longipes (assembly GCA_036559045.1). Taxonomy (NCBI): domain Eukaryota; kingdom Viridiplantae; phylum Streptophyta; class Magnoliopsida; order Fagales; family Juglandaceae; genus Platycarya; species Platycarya longipes. The sequence continues at coordinate 51,669,835 of CM071789.1, forward strand.
TTTTCTCATAATTTGCTACATTGGAATGTGGAATTTAATAAAGAGCTGCAGGATTGGGAAGTACTCAAAGCAGCTGATTTGTTTGCCCAACTTTATGCTATGAAGATAGATTTGCAAAGAGAAGACACTCTGCTTTGGACTCTTGACACTAAGTCCAGATTCTCTGTGAAATCTTATTACAAAGCCTTATGCACTCATGGTACTTCCGATTTTCCTTGGAATAACATTTGGAAAGCCAAGGTGCCTTTTAAAGTTGCATTTTTTTTTGGTTGGCTGGTGACTCTTGAGAAAATATTAACTATTGATAATTTGAGGAAAAGAGGTTTAATTGTGAATGAATGTTGTTTTATGTATAAAAAGATGGCGAATCAGTTAACCATCTTTTTCTACATTGTGAGGTTGCATCTGCCTTGTGGATCGAGATTCTTGGAAAGGTTGGCTTGGATTGGGCAATGCCTTTAAAAGAATTTTTGGCTAGCTGGTTTGGATCAAGAGGGTGCTGTGGCAGTGCAGAATTCTGGAACATGATTTCCCTTTGTTTGCTTTGGTGTTTATGGTTAGAAAGAAATTAGAGGTGTTTTGATGATCGTGAACGTTCCAAAATCATCTTCCACTCTGCTATCACTTGAGGAAGATAACAACCCAACGTAACTTATTTTCTAACCCAACTTACCTTTCTCCAATCTCTCTTCATTCTTTCTTCCCTACCCCCCAACCACATGTTACATGCCCTAAACTATAAAAATCTTTTTCACTTTATTTTTGAGAAAATATTGCCAATAACTCTTTATTTTGTTATAGATATTTTTATCATATTTATGTGCACTTGAAGTTTCTTCTGAACGTGTATGCATACAAACGAAGTTTTAATTTGTGGGAATATTATGGCTTTAAAGGACAGGGAGCTTGGGCATGATATACTTCTGAAGGTGAAGTAGCTTTGCTTTCTTTTGACCCCTAGAAATGTTTTTGCTGGGTGAGGAAGGGATTTTCATGACCGATTGGATGCTTTAAGTATGTAATGCAAGTTTGCTATAATATTTTTATTCACATTGTTATGGTGACACGGAGTGAAAATTAAAGAAAATTAAGTTCTTGATGGCATGGTGAATTAGACTACATTAGATCATTTGAACCAGGCATGTTAAATTGATAATGATTGAAGCAGTATCTCATGAAATTATACACTTCATCGTCAATTAAAAGTATAGAAGAAGTGTTCATTTTCTAGACTCTATGTTCTCAATCTTTTGTGCAAGAATTGTTTTGGCCTGATATCTAACTTGCATTTTTTTTTGGTGCCAGCTCTTTCTGCCTTGTTATATTTGAATCTCAGTGGATGTAATATATCTGATGATGGGTGTGAGAAGTTTTCCCGTGAGTAGCATTAAGATTGATATATTGCGCGGTTTATTGAGAATATATCTATTATGGTTGTTTACTTTACTATTTATTGAAAGAAGAACCTTGCCTTACACTTTTAGCATACCTTTTTTGTAGGATTTAGGAACTTAAAAGTGTTAAACTTGGCATTCAATGACATCTCAGATGGGTGCTTGGTGCACTTGAAAGGTTGGTGTTTTTCACTCCCCGACACAAGTTTGAGAACCCTTGATCTTGAATTTCGGCTTTGTCTTCATTTTCTATCAATGGAAGAGTTTGTTGAGTGTTAGGGTTGAGCCTTATATGATACGGAAGCATTCCAATTCTGTTAAAATTTATTAACTGCAGTCTCCGTGATTCATTTAGGTATTTGGGATGTGAGATCATCCTCATCCTTCTATGCACAAGATAGAAATGATTAATTTCTTATTAATGTATTAATGTTCTTGTTGACAATTAAGCTTGAGAAATATTATTTGTCAACAAAGAATTTAATCGTTCCTACAATGTTCACTTCTGCAACTGCTTGGAGCATTGGGATTTCATGGCTAGTTCATGAAATTGTGTAAAAGAAGTTTGAGAGTGCATGCATGGGATATCTTGAATAAGTTATCACATATCTTGGTCTGCTGCTTGTGTTTATGTTACATTTTGAATAATGGTTTCTATACATAATTATTGATCTTGGTTCAAGCAGGTCTGACAAGTTTGGAAAGCTTGAACTTGGACTCGTGTAGGATTGGTGATGAAGGGCTGGTTAACTTGACAGGTTGGTGTTCAAATGCTTTCCCTTATTGTCTATGAAATTTCTATTCTGTTGTCTTGATTTGCAACCATTCTGCTTCCTACCAAATTGGCCTGGAAAAAGATTTCTTTTATGTAATACTTGCACAAAATACTTGATTTTTTGTGTTTCCTTTCTTTGCATTTAGAGACGGTAAAATTACTGCTTGCTTGTGTGCCATGTGATTTAACACCAGAGCTGCTCCGATGGCTATATTTGCATTTAAAACCTCACCCAACACATGCAATTAATTTTCCGTAGTTTGGCTTGTGGGTCCCTCATGTTTATGAACTGTGTGGGTTGCATGGTCTATTGAAGGCGCTTTTGATGTACATTTTTTTGCTTGATAAAAGGGGAAAAAAATAGACAATCCTTCCCATCTGACATACTAGTTTTTTATCTGGGCAACATGAAATAAATTAGTGGGGTCATGTTGCTAACATCTCTTCAGGTAGTTGTCTTTTTGAAAGTGTTGTCACTGCATTGCACAAAGACTTGCATGGCAATCTTGCTAATTCAGCATGGTTTATTGTTTTCATTTGCATATAAGATTCTAGGTTTCTTTCGTTCCCTTTGTATTATTATTTCTCCATTTTTTCTCTATTATTTTTTCTCTATTTGTTTCGCCCTTCATATGTAAATAATACTGAAATTTTGAATATGCAATGCTCTGATGTTTAGGCCTTCGGCATCTGAAATGCTTGGTGTTATCTGATACTGAAGTTGGAAGTAATGGACTTCGCCATCTATCTGGTTAGATTTTCACCTTCTATTTATTTGCAAGTTATGAAGTATAAACCAATTATATGCAGATTATGGAATATGGCTGGTTTCCATATGTTTTTTTTTCAATAAATTCAGTGGGTTATTGATGTAGACTGCATTCTGTTGATAAATTCCATGCATGTTTGTTTAGCTGCACTATTGTTGTTGAAGATTTTATCGCACCAAGGAAATCTTATCTGGGAGCCTTGTCAAGCTTAATTTCTTGTTCTTTGTTCTAGGATTAATGGGTTCCTAGGGCCTTTTGGATTCAATTTATGTTTTAAACTTTTATGTAGTTATTTTTTAACTTTTGCTTCCGGAGCAAGTTGTTTGAATGATATAAATTATCACAAAACCAAAAAATTTTAAAAATAAAGTTTGGATAATATCATGGTCTGGAGAAAGTGGTTTGTTTGAATCAGTATTTGAATTTGATTAGTTTCTTTAGCCAAATGTTGGTTTGCATGGAGATGGGTGGTACGTTAGACATTTTTTTTTTTTTGATAAGTATGGTTGGTACATTAGACATAATCAGCATATCTAGATTACAGTTGTGTTTTTTTCCTCTCGTTTTCTTTGCAGTGATGGTGTGAGTTCTTTGGTGCGTGTATAGCACTGTGGACCATATCTCCACATATAAACTCCTTTTAGCCAACTTGTGCATGCTATATATTTGGTTGAGTGTCTCTCGGCTTATGAAAGCCCCAACAAGAGATCAAAGCAGAAAGAAAAGCTTTTTGTGCTATCCCTGGCATCTTTTGCAGATTTTTATTTATTTATTTTTTAATTCTTGTTCTTCTCATTTATCTTAGGTGTATTTCCTTTTTATGCTTACTGTGTACTTGGGTTGCGGCCCTAGTGCTTGCTCATCTTAATAAAACTGTCTTTTCCAAAAGATTTTTCTGGTAACCTGAAATTTTGTTGGTTGGTATCCTGTTAGGTTTGACCAATCTGGAGAGTTTAAATTTATCATTCACTATCGTTACTGATGGAGGTTTAAGAAAATTGGCTGGACTCTCATCACTTAAATCACTCAATTTGGATGCTCGCCATATCACAGATACTGGACTTGCAGCTCTTACCAGTAAGTGATTTAGTGGACCCTGTGTTTGAATGTGAACATAATGGAATTGGGATGATCAACATTAGCAAGATTCATGTGGTGGGAGCAATCGATATATATATATATATTTTTTTTTGGTTGTAATTTGAACCATTAAAAAAATGTTTTCTTTTGGGTCAGTAGATGCTGAATAATTCGTTTATGTTCCTACTCATTATAAATGTTTCAATAACCTAGAACAAACGTGTATATTTGGGCTACTGAGCCTCTTAATGGTCATAACTGAGTTATGATATGAATGCGAGTCCTCAAGCCTTATAAAATTCTATCCTTTGTTTTATACTGCAAAAGCAGCTCATTGTGGATTGCATGATTACTACATAAATGTTCAAATTTTTTTTTTTTTTTTTCTAAACTTAGTGACGCACTTTCATGCTTTTTATTACGCAGGTTTGACTGGATTAACTCATCTTGATCTTTTTGGAGCTCGTATTACAGATGCTGGAACAAACCATCTGCGAAGTATGTTAGTTAGCACACTAATGCAGTTGCCAATCTTAACAAATTTCTTTAGCATACATAGCATTCGTGGGCGCCCTGAATTATGTCTGAGAGAACAATGCTGAGTACTATATTAATTATACCTATGTTATTACATCCTGATATCTAATTAAACTCAAAAGAGACCGGGAATACTATCAGATACTAATTATAAAACATGGAAACAGATTACTTGCAAAAAAATATATGCAAATTGTTCCCCCGTTGATGATTGAATATGAGAGCGCACTAGTTTAGAACTATGAATAACGACAGGCCTTACCCAACTTAACAAGCAACATTCTTGAAACGATTTGAACTTCGGTTTTGCAAATGATTGGCGAGTTCTGATTTAGATTAATTCTCATCTTTTTTCTTCCTTTTGTTTGATGAATCAGACTTCAAGAACCTGAGGTCCCTGGAAATATGTGGTGGTGGCCTGACAGATACTGGTGTCAAGAATATCAAGGATCTTTCATCCCTGATGGTGCTCAATCTTTCACAAAACTCCAACCTGACAGATAAAACCTTGGAGTTGATTTCTGGTAGCTCCATGAACTTTTTTTTTTTTTAAATTTATGCGGTAGAAAGAAATGCATTCTCGTGTGGCTCATAATAGAAATATTAGTCCTGAAATTTATGTGGCCAATATTATCTCTAGCATGTATTGAACAGACCACCAATATGCCTGCATGGATTACCTTAAAGGCTTTGTTTTTTTAATTAAGCCGGGGCACTTGTATTAAATGGTTACTTATGGATCATTTACTGCAAATGGAAAACATGGAGTGCTACACAGTATATTAGGGCGCACTATCATTCAACCAGAAGTGGAGTTGACAAATTGACTTACAAGAAAATGCTTTCCGTATTTTTTAAATGAATATGCTTTTCTTTATAATGGGAACCAAGCTAAATATTTAAGAAAGACTTTGTGGCTCCAGCTTTAAAAAATTATATTGGTTACACTGTTGGCACGGTACAGCCTGTTGAAGAATCTACAGGCCCACTTATATTCTTAAACACTGTTTGGGGACGAACTTTTCATGAACAATATTTTGACCCACTGTCTACGTCTTTATAGGGATTTTGTTGGGGTTTCTTCTGTTCATCCTCTCACATCCTTCCTTCCATGTGAATGCAGGCCTGACAGGATTGGTCTCTTTGAATGTTTCAAACTCTCGCATCACCAGTACCGGACTGCGCCATTTGAAAACTCTGAAGAATTTGAAATCACTGACAATGGAGGCCTGCAAGGTGACAGCAAATGATATTAAGAAGCTACAGTCAACTGATCTGCCTAATCTGATGAGCTTCCGCCCCGAGTAACCATGGAGGTGCGTAAGATTTGTGTCTTGTTGGGGGTAGCTATGTATTATAAAAAAATAAAATTGAGGTGAGGAGACGTTTGAGGTACAGTAGATATGACATGAAGGGTATTAGAGAATGTGGCTTGGGAAGTAAGCGATGTAGGAATTATCCCCCTAATGCTTTGTGTGAAGCATTCTTTTGAATCAAATGTGGTGCAAAAGAAAATGTAGATAAAAGCTTCCTTGGCATATGGGTCTCAGACGCTATTATCTTCAGCCGTGGTTTTTATTTTTTTTTTTGTACATATCATGTGATGTTGCCTGGTATCGCACTAAATTTATTGACATATAAATAAATATCTGCTGCAGTTCCCTTTTTACTTAATGTCTTCGGTTCTTGATTGATGGCCCTATCTATTAAAATCTCTGTTAGTTACTTGCTGCTCTCCTCTGCTCCTCTTCTCTTCCTGCAACTCAAACCCTAATTATTGCTGAAGATAACAAACGTTATTTTGCTGCAGAATATTATATGCATGTTCTGAACAAAGGCTTTACAGATGAATTTAGTTCTTTTCTGGTCATGAATAGCGTTAGGCATGGAAAGAAGGCAAGCTAGGGCATCGTTAATTTTAAGTGGGTACACCAAGCTTTCAAATAATTGGATTGTTTTCCATTAACGAAAATGACGATCTTTTCTTATTTGTTTGCAAGCACGCAACTTGCAGATGGTGCTAAAATCGTTTAAAAGATATTGGGTGCCAGATTTTTAATACAAACAGCATTTAGAAATGTAGAAGAGTTTGGGAGGAAGGTGTGTAATTGGTATGGGTGTAAATGGTTCGGTCTGATCTGAAAAAAATGTGGATCAATTTCATTCGGACTAAAAAGAATTTCATCTTGGACTAGACCGAACTCTTATTTAGTCCATGTCGGTCCGGTCCAATTCTATCTATAAGCGGTCCGGTCCGGTCCAGAGGTACTTGATATGATTTTATGGATTAAATTTAATTCAAAATTTTGCAATGATGAAAAATAATTTTTAGCCTAAATTTAATTATTTTCAGTTCAGTTTATGTATTTATCACAGATTATTTAAGTTAAATAATATTAAAAAAAAACTTATTCTTAAAACAATTGGCAAGAAAATAATAATAATCTTAAAAAAAAAAAAACTCATCTTAATGCCTCTATGACTAATAACACTATTATATTAGTATATTATAAATTTATATGTTAGTAAATAATGATAAATTAGTAATAATATATTAAATAATAATAATACACTTATTACTTATAAGTTATTAGATTCTTTATTAATACTCTATATAGATATACTCTAATTTATATTTTTATATTACAACTAGTCAACTATTGTAAATTATAATATGTTAATATTATAAGAGTATATATAATATATTAATATATCATACTATCACTCTTAATCTATATTAATATTAATATTATAATTTATATACTATTATTTATATATAAATATATATATATATATATATATAGTGTGCATTCGATCCGATCCGGGGGGAGAAATACTCTGGACTGGAATTGGATCGAAAATCTTCAATTCATACAAAAAATTGTATAGATCAGACCGGACCGAATTCCATCTAGTTCCAGTATGGTCTACCAGTTCGGTTTGGTTTTCTTACACTCCTAGTAATCGGTCTGGGAGGAGGGGTGATGGATTGAAAAGTTTGGTCCATTTTTTTTGGACAAGACTGTTAGCTATTGATCCGGTTGATTTGATTCAGTCCATGAACATCTTTTTTCTTATTTATTATAGAAATTAATACAAAAAAATAATAAAATTAGTAAAATTTTAATTAAATGGTGTCTTTTAACAATTTATATATGATTAATGAATATATAGTCGTTGGTGATCTCTTAAATGTAAATTAATTAACTTTATACCATCAGTGTGTAAAATAATATATTATAAATGTTGGAGCTAATGTAATGGCACTTGGCAGTTTCCGGTAGTTGGAGTTGCCTTGATGTCAGAAACGTGTCCAGTTCACAGTGCCAGGCGACTCAGATCCAAAACGCAGCATATCGAGATCAAGGCCTACCTACAGGCGGCTACTGCATAGTTAGCTCTGTTGCATCAACTACCTGAAAGAAGCCTTAGTCAAATATATTATACGGGTGATTTTAAATTAGAAGATGAGATGCGTTTAATTTTAAAAATTAAATAAAATATTATTATATTTTAATATTATATTATTTTGAAATTAAAAAAAAATTTATTGAAATTTTAAAATGTTGTATTGAAATTTTTGTTTTGTATATAAATTTAAAAAAAATATAATGATGATTTTGAGATGAGTTGAGCTCATCACAACTCATCTCCTAATCCCCAAACCGAGCCCTTGATATGCTGAGTTAAGATTTGTTGTAAATATGAGTTGAAATGAAAATTTGAAAAAGGTGTCAAGAAAGATTTGAATCACTTGCTGAACAGATTATGCAAATGAGATTTCCACACGAGACTTGGCGGGCAATGGCCTTT
>CM071789.1:51678303-51749477 GCA_036559045.1 Platycarya longipes
TTTCCGAGCTTCAACGCCCTAAAGTTTCAGCTATCCATATGGGTTTTTTCGAGAAATTGGTTCAAAAAATAGTCGGATAGCTTCTAAATGTGGGTTTTCTTTCATTAGAAATTTTTTTTTTCGCTATGCTCATGGTTTTCTAAAAGCAAAAAAAAAAAAAAATTGTTTTGGTTTTGTTTGAATCATAATGTGGGTTTTGTTCAGGTTTATAGTGGGGATGATGGATGTAAGAGTTTTTTAAATTGCTTCACACTTTTTTTATATGCTTGTTTTTCTTTTATTGTGGCGTTTTATTTTTTTATTTTTGAGATTTTTTCTTCATTCATCTTATTTTAATGCTCTGTTTAGTTGCGGTGAAAAGGTGGGAAATAAGCTTATTTAATTATTTGTTGAGTAGTTGATCATGGGGAAAAGTCTTTGTTTTCTATTTTCTTATGCTTATTTTCTAGTAGACCAAGCAGGGGAACAATGTTGGTGATTAAATTGCTCGAATGGTAGTAAAAACAAATAATTCTCTGTTTGAACTTTTGGATTATGCTATTAATGATCTCACTCATCGTCTTAATATATTCGCCTATGGGACGAAGAGCGATCCCTTTGCAGGTCTCTTGTCAGCAACATATTTGTTGGTAAATAGCCTTTGATACAAACAACAAAGATATAAAATAAGAACGCAGCGGATAAGTCAAACAATGAGATAAGAATACAGGTAAACACAGAAAGAAACGCACACGCACACGATTTAAGTGGTTCAGCTCAAAATGAGCGTACAATCCAACTTGCTGTGGGGTTGGATTGCAAAGCTTCACTAGATGCAATGGACGGTTACAGAGAAAGTATCAAGAGATACTTACAACAGAGAGCACTCACCTCACGTGTTATACACTCAATCCTCACAAGTTTCACTCAGGATAGTGGAGAAATGGAGGACGAAAATGATCTAGAGGCGAAGCTGAGCTCGTCTCGGCGCAAAGAAAACAGAGGTCTGAAGGATTTGCCGGTTTCAGATCCGCTTCGCGGAAATTGCGGGGTGGGGGGATCTTCTTCGCGATATTTATATGTATGCATAATCTCGCTCGAGCGAGGATTTAAACTCGCTCGGAGCTGGAGGATCTTTTAGGTCAGATTGTCGATCCAACTATTCCCAAATCGGACACCTGGCGCCCACGTGGGATCGCGCTCGTGCGGTGGGAGGTCGAGGCGTAGAGGAGCGAGCGAAGGTCACTGCCTAAACCTCGCTCGTCGGCTGGAGTTATCGCGCAGTAGGGGGGTCGAGCGAGAAGAGTCTCGGGTTGGAGCGCATTCTGGAGTGGATGGTCTCAAAGGTCCTCGCGCGATGCGGCGGGTCGAGCGAGACAGGGGCTGGGCATTGTAATCTTAAGCCAAACTCAACAAATCTCCACCTTGGGTTGACTACCTAACAGCCCCATTAAATCCAGATTAACCCGAGTCATGTACCCTGCAGCAACTGAGAAAACCAACCCCATCATGAGTTCACTATGGAAACCTGGAAACCTAGTACTCCCTTATCAAGTCCAAACGAAGTTTGAACTTGAATACTGCAACTGGGCTGGGTCATTACATCTGCTGGATTCTCTGAAGTAGCATATCGCTTGCTGAATACTAACTGTTCACCCTCTGACGCTAGCGCCTCCTCGGATAAAGTAGATACCTGAGGGTCAATGTGCTCTGTCCTCTCTTGTATACATTTGATTTTTGGTCAAAATGGTATAGCACTCTGGCTGTCACATAAACCACTGCTCATCTATGTCTGCTGGAGAGACCAGGTGAGCTGATTAGCCCCTTCACCCAAATGGCCTCCTTAACACGCCTGTCAGCTGCTGCCATACATGTATTCTGTCCTCTGTAGTTGATAAAGCAACAGTTGACTGAAGTGTTGCTTTGCTCAAAACTAATAGCAGAGACACCCACAATGTGATATATTGTAGCCTGTCAAATGATTTTCTCTTAGATCTAAATCCCCAGCATAGTTCAGGAATCAACAAAACCAATCACAACAAGAAAACTGAGATCTATCAATCTGCTGTAATCAAAGAATATCAAAGCCTCCACATGCCTAGGTTCCGTACAAGTACCTCTTCAAAATCCTGAATTCATGGACCTGCCAGGTAGAGTTCTACCAGGGCATAAGCCATATATCTGCTAAACCACGCATCACTGCCTGTGAAATATTCTGGGACGGGTACCACACCATAGCATAACATAATGCTACCGTAGACAACATTAGAGGTAAGGAACATTTGCCGATGGACTGTTGCCTCCTCATCTGTCTAGGGGGATAGGGAAGCTGAAAGTTTAAAATGCGACGCCAACGGCGTGCTGACAGGTTTGGAGTCAGACATTCCAAACCTGTTTAGAACCTTCTCTATATACTTTCTCTGGGACAAGTATAACTTCCAAGCTTTTCTATCCCTGTAAATATCCATCCCCAGTATTTTCTTAGCATCACCTAAATCTTTCATCTCAAACTCATCTTTAAGTTGAGTTTTCAACAAATCAACATCAACCATGCTTTTAGCAGTTATAAGCATGTCATTAAGATAAAGCAATAAGTGAATGAAAGACTTATCAGGCAATTGTTTATGATATACACAACAGTCATAATTACTTCTCAAATAATTATGATCACTCATAAACAAATCAAAGCGTTTATACCATTGCCTAGGTGACTGCTTCAACCCATACAAAGACCTCTTCAGTCTGCATACACGGTTCTTCTTTACCTTCAACTGTGAACCCCTTTGGCTGACGCATATAGATAGTTTCTTTAAGCTCACCATGTAAGAACGCTGTCTTCACATCAAGCTGCTGAAGCTCCAGATCATACAAAGCCGTAATGGCTAGTAAAACTCGGATTGAACTGTGCTTTACTACTGGAGAGAAACACTTCAGTGAAGTCGACCCCCTCTCTCTGACTGTAGCCTTTAGCAACTAGACGACCTTTGTATCTTGCATCAGACTGGATTCCCCTCTTTTCTCTTGAAAACCCATTTGCAGCCCACAACACTGGTCTTCGCTGGTAACTTAACCAAATCCCAGGTTTGGTTCTTGTGAAGAGACTCAATCTCTTCAGTCATCGTTGAACACCACTGTGCAGACTCAGTAATCTTCACAGCCTCTGGAGTAACTGGAAGGCTCCTGCCCCCACAATTTCTTCCGCTGTAGCGAGTGCATAACTGATCATATCTGCATGAGCATATCTCTGAGGTGGTCTGATCTGCCTCCTCTGTCTACCAGTAGCTTATACTGTATTGCTCCTCAGCTGGTGTCTCAATCTCTGACTCAGAATCATGCTCATCAGTCATAGCATGATTCCTGAGTTACTGGTGGTGTCTCAAGTGAAGCCTGCAGCTCCACCCTTCTTCCCTGTAGACACGGGAATTTGTTTTGTCGGACTAAGCATAGATTTCTCATCAAACACAACATCCCTGCTTATCACAAACTTGGGTTGACTTGGGATCAGTACACCACAATCTATTATCCCTTCACCCCAGATAACATATCCATAAAATACACTTCTGTACCCTAGGTTCTAGCTTACCATCATTTACATGAAAATAAGCAGGACAACCAAATATCTTCAGGTTCAAATAATCAGTAAGTTCTTCAGACCATACCTGATTAGGTGTTTTCAACTCAATAGCTGTGGCTGGAGAGCGGTTCACCAGAAAACAGGCTTGTATTAACTGCTTCCGCCCAAAAGTCCTTAGACAGGCCGGCATTGGAGAGCATACTGCGTGCTTGTTCTAGGAGGGTTGGTTCATGCGTTCAGCCACTCCATTTTGCTGTGGAGTGTGCCTGACTGTACGGTGTCTGGCAATTCCTTCGTTTCTTACAGAACTCATCGAAGTCATTGCCACAAAATTCCATCCCGTTGTCAGTCCGAAGCCGTTTCACCTTCTTGCCGGTCTGATTCTCTATCAGAACTTTCCACTGCTTGAAGTTCTTGAAGACTTCACTTTTACTGTTTCAAAAAAATAAACCCACACTTTCCGTGAGTAATCATCAATGAATGTAAGTAAGTAATTAGCTCCACCTTTTGATGGATACTGAAGACGGACCCCAAAGGTCGGAATGAATGTAGTCCACTGTACCTTTTGTTCTGTGGACCCCAGTTGCAAACTGAACCCTGCTCTGCTTCCCGATATACACAGTGCTCGCACAGGTCTAGCTTGCCCAAATTCTGATTCCCTAGCAACCCTTGCTTACTGAGGGTAGACATCCCCTTCTCACTCATATGGCCAATCTCATGAGTAACATCTGACTCTGATGATCAGATACTGAAACTGCAGATTCACCGCTGACAGTAATGCCCTGTCGGAAATAAAGACCGTCTTTCAGGTCTCCCTTCATAATGATCATGGAGCCATTGCTGACTTTCAAAGCTCCACCTTGTCCCGTGTACTTTAAACCCAAAGAATCAAGGGCCCCCATGGAGATAAGATTCTTTTTCAAGTCTGGATGTGTGCCGGACGTTGGTCAATGTCCTAACCATCCCATCAAACATCTTGATCTTCACAGAACCCATTCCTGCAATCTTGCAAGCAGTGTCGTTCCCCAACAGAACAGAACCACTGTTGACTGATTCATAAGACATGAACCAGTCCCTTCAGGGACACATATGGAACGTGCAAGCTGAGTCCATCAACCCACTTATCACTGAACCGACTGTTTGAATCACTGATTGCAAGAACGTACATCAGAGCCGTCAGATTCATCAGTAGCACTGACGGCATTAGAGGAACTCGTAGATTCCTCCTTCTTCTTCAGCTTCGTACACTCACTCTTATAGTGTCTCAACTTCTGACGTAATAACATTTTACATTCTTCTTGTTGGACTTGGACTTTGATTTCCCCCGGGACTTGCCTCTGCCCTTCTCTGAACCCTTCTGACTGGATCTTCCTCTGTCGGTGGTATCTTTGACAAACAACCCACTGGCCTGTGCTTCACCACCCTTATCATACTTACTCCTCAACTCCTTCGAGTTCAAAGCTGACTTCACATCTGTAAGGAGATAGTATCTTTACCTTACAGCATAGAATTTACAACATTCTCAAAAGGAGGCAGGTAATGAACACAGCACAATTAGAGCTTGATCTTCTTCATCAAACATTGATGTCAACATTTCTAAGATCCATTACAAACTTATTAAACTCATCTAGGTGTTCAGTAACTGACGAACCCTTAGTCATTTTGAGTGTATACAACCGTTGTTTTTTAAATACAACCGGGTTTTGTGGAGAAGACTTCTTAATGTACAAGCTCTCAAGCTCTGTTTCCCTAGAAGACCTTTGCAGCCGTCCTCCCTCCTCCCGCCACCTGTCTCTCAACACGTTCCAGTCAGACAATGATAATTAGAATAGTACTATGAACCTTTTCTTCATCGTCCTTAGACTGGTACAGGAGAATCTGTCAGCCCTTTCTTCTAGAACCTCTGAATAACCCCTACTGGCGCCAACTATGCCTCTCATCTTCAGGCGCCACACCGAGCTGAAACTGTTCTGACCGTCAAATTTCTCAACTTCAAATCTTGCTGTAGAGCCATCCCCTTCAAATAACTCACAGAGCCCTTGAAAACGCTCTGGATACCAGTTTCGTTGGGAAATTAGCCAAGGAAACAAAGCCAACAAAGATATGAAAATAAACCTCTCAGCTGATGCACACCAATGAGAAATAAAACAGTAAACCACAGAAAGAACACACAGAGTTTAAGTGGTTCAGCTCAAAATGAAGCTTACAATCCACTGTGGGATTGGTTTCAAAACTTCAACTATATCAAATGGAGGTTACAGAAAGAAGTATCAAGAGATACTTACAACAGAGAACACTCACCTCATGTGTAATACCCTCAATCCTCACCAAGTTTACACTCAGAAAAGTGGAGAAATGGAGAAGCACATGATCTACGGAGAAGCTGGAGCTCGTCGGCGCCAATAACAGGGGTCTGAGTCGTCTGCATCGTCCGCTTTCGCGAAATGCCTTCGCGATATTTATAATTATGCAATCTCGCTCGAGCGAGATTTCCTCACTCGAGCGAGGACTTCTAGGTCAGATTCGCTCAACTAGACATTCGGACACCTGGCGCCACGTGGCATCTCGCTCCGATTGCGGGAGGTCGAGCGAGGATCGAGCGAAGTCACTGCTTGAACCTCGCTCGAGCTGGAGGTCGAGCGAGGATACGATCGAAGTCTTGGTTGGAGCAATTTTGGAAGTCTCGAAGTCTCGCTCGAGCGAGGGTCGAGCGAGACAGGTCTGGGCATGTATTCCTAAGCCATACTCAACAATATTTGTTTATTTATTTTATATTAAAAAAGTTGTTGTAGATATTGAATGAGATGTGATGAGACAGTTTAAAGTATTTGTGAAACCAAACCAAATCTTAGTGCGGAGGAAAGTTCAAATGAGGAAACCAAGAATTAAAGTAGGACGGGACATATTTGTGTTAATTACATAAGACTAGCAAGAATATCAGAGGGATTGCTCATTAGTTATTTTCTGTAGGGGGCTTCAACTTCATATTAGTGGGGTCGTGTCCAAAGTCACATTTTGACTAGCTATATGGGTTCAATACATAACTCGTTGTTGACATATTTAAAAAACCTTCAAGTCTTTAAACACAAAATTTATTTAAATAAAATGGTCGTGCCATTGTATTACTCGTTTTGATTTAATTTAAAAGGTTAACAAGAAAAATATAACTTGATCAATACGACATTTCATAAACCTATTGATATCATTTTTGTGTACTTGATATTCACGAGTCATATTCAGCTATAGTCATTTTTCCTCTGTCATTAATTAATTGAGAAATGATATTTGCAATCGTCGGGGTGCGTTAAACCCTATTGTGCAGTCATTTTGAAGAAAAATGAATAAATATAGGACACAAATAAAATAAAATTAATTTTTTTTTAATAGTTAAATTTCACTATTTTTTTAAAAACGATTAGACGGGGTGCCCCAAAAAATATTTTACACAATCCATGATCCTTTTCCAGTATTCTTGGCAATCAAGTTGGCCACATTATATTCTCGATATGCAACTTCAAGAGTTTTTTTGGCTATCTAGTGCTTGCTTTGAATCATGATCTTTACGAAAACAAAATAACGCGGCTTCTTAAAGTTATTTTTTATTTTATTTAGGAAGATAAAACTATATTGATCGTCAAGATCGGCCTTGTTTACAAGTTTCTATTTTATAGATCTCTCATTAAACAATCTTGAAAAGAGAAAAGAAAAGAACACCACACACACACACACACACACAACATATATATCTATATATATACATATATATTATATATAAATATTATATATATATATGATACTCAATTCCTAATGTCACTAGTTTTGGTGAAATAAATTAAAGAAGCTTATTGATCAAAAATAATTTTTTCAATATATAACTCTTTAACATATTCACTACAATAGAAAATTACTTAGTTGCGACTAATTATTATCTAATAAACAATGATTATTTTTTAATCAAAATTGAGTTTGACAAATAGTATTTTCATTTCTAAATAATTAGTTACATAACAATCTTTAATTTTTCCTTATAATTGATTATTGGTCAAACATTAAACTGTATTTTATAGGACAAATTTTGTCCTTGAAAAATATCATAACCAAAGGAAAATGAATCATTGTTTGAAATAATTTTAATTTTGTTAATAGAGATAACAGAATCATTCTCTTTTTAAGATTTTTTTATTTGAAAAAAAAAAGATAATTTCTTTTTGATGAATATTTCTAGAAACGAAAAAAAGTGTTTCCAATGATTCTATTAATAGATAAGGAGATTATCAATATAAACAAAAAATATTAAAGTAACTGAATGAAATCGAAAATGTAATTCATAATATTTTGAAATACTTGACTGGTACGCATTCTTAAGACCAAATGACATAACCATTCTCCTCGATCGTAACGATCCAGAATAGAAGAGGTGGAAAGCTCTACAGTATATATATTACAGAGTATAACAAGTAAGAATTAGGTAAGAAAAAAAATTTGGGATTGGGTAAATTTTAAAGCTGGTGTGAGACATCTTTATACTTAAAAAGTATCTATCCTAATTTCAACAGTAACAAACAGTTTTAATTTTGTTTAACATTTATAATCCCAAATTACCCTTCACCTATAACACACTCAACAGCTAACCCACGCAGCAGCTAACCAAAATTTACCCCTAACCCACGCAGGTCTCCCCTGCCCTTCGTCTCCCATGCCCTTCGTCTCCCTCGGGTAGCACAGGCCGAAGGCTTCACCGCCGGCTACCGGGCATCTTCGACAGCTCCCCTAGGCTCCGGCGAATAGCTCCCAGCAGCAGCTAACCCAAAATTCCCCCTAATACAAGCAGCAGCAATTTCTCCCCTGCCCTTCGTCTCCCTCGGCTAACACAGGCCGATGCACGGCCGGGCTTCACGGCCGGCTAACGAGTCTCACCGGCATCTGCGACAGCTCCCTTAGGCTCCGGCGAATAGCTCCCACCCACCGATTTCTCAACCATCTTCAATCCACGAAACCCACGGCTCACACTTCCCTCAGTTTCTCCAAACCCACAAATCATGATAGCCACATCCGTGATTTCGCATCTCCGAAACCCACAACCATCGATTTCAGACCTCATCACACAACCATCGATTTCAGACCTCATCACACTTCTTTAATCATCCCCGATTTTGGAATGGAGTTGTGATCCCCGAAATCCCGAAATCCACAAAAGTCCGGCAAAACCCACGAGAGTTCTGATCCCCGAAATCCCAAAATCCACCAAACCCACAACCCCTATTTGATTGCCAAAATATTGAAATGGAAAAGCCAAATCATTGTTAGAGCAAGTGAGAGGAGAATGGACCTGATGCGTGATCGAGGAAGCCGAGAGAACGGATGCTGATGCGTGATCGAGGAGGCAGAGGAGAAACGCAGCGTTTATGTGGTCCGTGCGTGTTTGGGCAAGCTGGTGAGTGGTGAGGAGTGATGCGGTGCGTTTTACGTTTGAGTGTTTATGTGGTAGTTGCGAAACGCAGCGTTGTAATTAAGTGGATGCGGTGCGTTTTATTGTTTTCATGATTTGTGCGCACCGTTTTGTACTTTCATTTTGCCTAAATCTGCTTCAGATATACACAGTAGCTTTCTCGTCCCTTACCGAATATTACTCTATTTTCGGATTAGTTTAGTTCGTTTCGTTATAGTAATTTTGAATTCCTTAGTTCGGTTTCGTTTATCTGGTTGTATCTACTGTTTTATGGTGTGACGTTGTCGGATGAAAAGATGTTTTGGTTTCTTGATAAGGGCGATGGAAGACCTTATTTTTCCTTTCTGATCGTCCGTTCCAATCTGAGAGGAAAAGGAACAAAAAAAGCCTTCTGTTGCCATAGTTTCTGTTGCCATAGTTGATTTCTCCTGGTATGTTGCGTGATCGCAGTCTCATTATTTTTTTTCAATTATTTTCCCATCTTGTTTTCATTATTTTTATTTGTACATTTCTTATTTCTCTTTGTGATAAATGGAGCTCGCCGTATGTTCTGTTCATGTTCATTCTCATTTTTTTTTCTGTCCCAGCTCAGTCTTATTATTATTTTTTTGTGTAGTTATTATTTTTTTTGTGATAAATGGAGCTAATCAATAAAAATTAATTAGAATCGTTATTTTTATTTGTGCATTTATTAACTCTCGACTAATAAATGGAGCTCTAAAAAATTGATTTACGTATACAGATAAGGAGAGAGGGGAGTACTTAACTTCAAAAATTGATTTTGAATTTATATTTATTTACGTATACAGCTCAGTGTAAAAAATTGATTTACAATTAACTTCAAAAATTGATTTTGAAGTTATATTTATTTGTGCATTTATTTATGTAATTTTTTTTTTATGATAACTTTTTGATTATTTGGTAGAGCTCATAAAATATACTTACGTTGCGTAATCTTCATTTTCATTATTTTTTTCCAATTGTTTTCCCAGCTCATTCTTATTATTTGTATTTGTGCATTTGTTAATTCTTTTTTTGTTGGATTGTGCTTTCCGGTGTAATTAGAGTCATTATTTTTATTTGTGCATTTATTAACTTTCTACTAATAAATGGAGCTGTAAAAAGTTGATTTCCATATACAGATAAAGAGAAAGGAGAAAAATTATTTGTCTTTGTTTTTTTTTATATAAATTTGTTATTATTCAGTAGAGCTCATAAATAAAAAAAAATTATATCTATAGACCCAAATCATAAATTAAAATATTATAGATATAACTATTAATTAAAAATTATGTAACTTTAAATTTGTTAGTGCATATTTTGTATGAGTTGTAATGTAATAATTTTTTTATTTACTAGCACATACTTTATATAGGACTTAAGCTGTAGTTATTAAAAATCTCATTTCTTGCGGTGGTTGATCTTTACTTGTGTGTTATGATCGTCATTCTCAGTATTTTTTCTTCTTTTTCCCCAGCTCGTTCTCATTAGTTTTCTTTGTGCATTTGTTAATTTTTTTGAGATAAATGGAGCTAATAAAATGTCTGACTTACGTTGCATGATCTTCTTTTTCATTATTTTTTCAATTCTTTGGTCTCACTGTGTATAAACTTTTTTAGAAAACAAATAGGCACAAAAAATACGGAAACAAACAACGCCACAATTTTAACTCATCAACCCACCAAAAAAATTGTAGAAATGATAAACATAGAAAAAAAATTTCCAAAGCATAAACCTAAACATCTCAAAGTTCAAAATAAAAATAACAAAGAAAAAATAAAAATCACCTGTTTTTTTTTTTTTTACCAAAAATAGTATAGAGGTAACAATATGCAGGAAGTTATAAATATAAAACCTAGGCTTCCTCAACTACTTGCCATTATGGCTAAATATGCTGCAATGTTTCTCCACAATTCTCTGAATCTCTTTCTCGCTGGCTGCAATTAGGAGTTTAACAATGTAAAAGGCAGTAAGCCTAATGCTACAGTGGGACCAAGAGGGAAAACAATTTATCATCTACAAAGTGTGGGAAAAATGATAATGATAGAATTATATTCATTCGCTTGAGAAAAAGGAATGAAAGAGACCAAAGATTAAATAATCAACTCGATTATGCAACAAGAATGCTTGCAATTTTTAGAAGTACTGTACAAATTATGCTATTCTATTAACCAATCACATTTGTGCTAGCACATACTGTACAAATCCAAGGCTACATTCATAATAACTGGACAAAAATATTTGTGTATAATCAATCAAATACAATGATTCTGACAATGGACTTAAAATTTCAACTTCCCCACAAACAAATGACCACATGGCTACATAGGACTCCACCTTTGCAAATCTGTCTTTTTTTTTTTTTTTTCAATAAGAAGATTTGCAAATATCAACAGCCAAACCTTGTTAGTCAATTCATTATATTCAATACTCCTTTCAAGAAGCAGGTATTAAGTCTATTTGTAAAAATGAAAACAACAGTATAATTCATAGGATTAAGTTCTCGAAAAAGGTTAATATCTCTTATCAGCCACTAAAAAAGAAAAGTTTCAAGGAGGCGTAACAAAAAGATTAAAAAAAAAAAAAAGCGACAGACAATTAAGCTTTTTTATGACTAAGCAAGATGTCATAGGGGAAGTGACGGTCAGATCCCTAACCCAAAAGTGAGACCCAATTTCTTGGTTTACAATCATATATACTTACTATACAATCACTTCAACCAGAAGTGCAACCTACAAAATCACTATCTGCTGCATCAATTACGTCACCATTTAATCTACCCAACCCTTTGAACTACCTATACATCACAAAATTACAAGAAATTTAAACACTTACATGCAGATAGTTGCATGAATGGGAAAATAAATATGCTATAATAACTCTGGTTCTCATAAGCATAATAAAATAAATTAATCTATCTATGAGTTCCTTTTTTCTTCACATTTTCTTTTTAATGAAAGCCAAGGATCCAGTCTACAACTTATGCAAAGCCACATCCATGGGCGCCTGTTTTATAAGTTTATGAAACCAAACAGTCATCGAAAATAGCCTGTGCCTAAATTCAAAGTCACCAATGCCAAAACATATTAGAAATCCCACATCTCCAATCTAACATTGGAAAACGATAACAACAATATCTATGTATGAAAACACACACATATCAATGAGGCCACAAATTATGTCATTTATAGTACAGGCATACACAAACTTTTAGCTTATAGTCTTTATAGCCAATTTTTGATAAATCTCAATAAACTTGATCTATTTTTTAAAGCAAAAAACAAAAAATTACAAAGGCCTGGAAATTACTAACATTAGGAGGCAAAAATCAGAGTCATTTTAAATTACTAACATTATGAAACAAATACAAGTGCTAACTAAAATATTCTTCTGTCCCAAGCCAATTTATGGTATCAACAGTCGATAATTTTTAACTTAAAGCAATGTTTATTAACAGGTTTTAATGGGGTGTCCTAACCCATGACAAGCAATTTCTACCTACAATATATGAACTATGGATTCATCTCCATTCCGTTTTATGTTTATTTAAAAAATAGACTATATTTTATTAAGTTTAAAATTATTTTAAAGTCTAAAAATGATAAAAAAAAAAAAAGTTATATCTATAGACCCAAATCATAAATTAAAATATTATAGATATAACTATTAATTAAAAATTATGTAACTTTTAAATTTGTTAATGCATATTTTGTATGAGTTGTAATGTAATAATTTTTTTATTTCCTAGCACATACTTTATATAGGACTTAAGCTGTAGTTATTAAAAATCTCATTTCTTGCCGTGGTTGATCTTTACTTGTATGTTATGATCGTCATTCTTAATATTTTTTCTTCTTTTTCCCCAGCTCATTCTCATTAGTTTTATTTGTGCATTTATTAATTTTTTTATGATAAATAGAGCTAATTAAATGTCTTACTTACGTTGCATGATCTTCATTTTCATTATTTTTTCAATTGTTTTCCTAACTCATTCTCATTATTTTTGTTTGTGCATTTGTTAATTCTTTTTTTGTTAAATGGCGCTCGCCGGTATCTTTTCTTGATGTTCATTGTCATTATATTTTTTTCCCTTTTTCTTTCCTAGCTCATTTTCATTAATTCTTATTTGTGCATTTGTTAATTTCTTACGAATAAATGAAGCTAATCAAACATCTTACCTGCGGTCATTCTTTTCATTTCTACATTTGTTAATTTTATGATAATAAAGGGAGCAATAAAACTTTTGATTTATGTACATGGATAAGGAAAGATAAGGGAAAATTTTTTATGCTTTTTATTTTTATTTTTTTGTCATAAATATTTAATTATTCGTTGTATTGTGAGAGAGAAAGGAAAAAAAAAAAATCCCATTTTTTGCCGTGGCTGTTCTCCACTTGTATCTTACCATGATCTTCATTCTCAAATTTTTTTCTTATTTTTCCCCAGGTCATTCTCATTTGTTTTATTTGTGCATTTGTTATTTTTTTTGTGATAAATGGAGCTAATAAAACGTTTGACTTACGTTGTGTGATCTTCATTCTCATTATTATTTTTCAATTCTTTTCGTAGCTCATTCTCGTTGTTTTTTTTCCCTTGAATTTGTTACTTCTTTTTGTCATGGATGGCGCTCGCTGGTATGTTTTCTTAATATTCATTGTCATTATATTTTATTTTTATTTTTAATTCTTGGCTCATTTTCATTTTTTTTTATTTGGGCATTTGTTCATTTTTTTGTGATAAATAGAGTTAATCAAACATTTGACTTATGCTTATTCTTTTCAGTTGTGCATTTGTTAATTTCTTTATAATAAATGGAGGTATAAAACATCTAACTTAAAGAGACTGATAAGGAGAGAGACGGAAAAAATTATTTATGCATATTTTTATTTTTTAGTGATAAATGAAGCTAATCAAATATTGGACTTGTGCTCATTTTTTCTGTTTCTGCATTTGTTAATTTTTTCCTAATCAATCAAGCTATAAAACATTTAATTTAGATAAATGGATAAGGAGAGGACAAAAATTATTTATGTATTTTTTTTTGTGATAAATATTTCATTATTCATTGTAGTGCAAGAGAGAAAGGAAAAAAAATTCTCATTTCTTGCCGTGGTTGATCTTCACTTGTATGTTATCATGATTTTCATTCTTAATATTTTTTCTTCTTTTTGCCCAGCTCATTCTCGTTTGTTTTATTGGTGCATTTGTTAATTTTTTTTTGATAAATGGAGTTAATAAAATGTCTGACCTACGTTGCGTCATCTTCATTTTCATTATTTTTTTCCAATTCTTTTCCCAGCTCATTCTTATTATTTGTATTTGTGCATTTGTTAATTCTTTTTCTGTTGAATGGCGCTCGCCAGTATGTTTTCTTGATGTTCATTGTCGTTATATTTTTTTTTCTTTTTCTTTCATAGCTCATTTTCATTCTTTTTTATTTGTGCATTTGTTACTTTTTTGGTGATAAATGGAGCTAATCAAACATCTTGCTTATGTTCATTCTTTTCATTTGTGCATTTATTAATTTTTTGTAATAGATGGAGCAATAAAACAATTGATTTGTGTAGACGGATAAGGATAGATAAGAGAAAATTTGTTTTTGCAATTTTTTTTTTTTTTGTGATAAATATTTCATTATTCATTGTACTGTCAGAAAGACAAGAAAAAAAATTCTCATTTCTTGCTGTGGTTGTTCTCCACTTGTATCTTATCATGATCTTCATTCTCAATTTTTTACAAATTTTTCCCTAGCTCATTCTCATATGTTTTATTTGTGCATTTGTTAAATTTTTTATGATAAATAGAGACTAATAAAATGTTTGACTTATGTTGCGTGATCTTCATTTTCATTATTTTTTTCTAATTCTTTTCCAAGCTCATTTTTATTATTTGTATTTGTGTATTTGTTAATTCCTTTTGTGTTGAATGGCGCTCACCAGTATGTTTTCTTGATGTTCATTGTCATTATATTTTTTTGCTTTTTCTTTCCTAGCCCATTTTCATTATTTTTTATTTGTGCATTTGTTAATTTTTTTGTGATAAATGGAGCTAATCAAACATCTTATTTACGCTCATTCTTTTCATTTGTGCATTTGTTAATTTTTTGTAATAAATAGGGCAATAAAAAAATTGATTTACGTAGACAGATAAGCACAAAGAAGGGAAAACTTCTTTATGCAATTTTTTTTTTATAAATATTTCATTATTCATTGTAGTGTGAGAGAGACAGGAAAAAAAATTTTCATTTTCTGTTGTGGTTGTTCTTCACTTATATCATATTATGATTTTCATTCTTAATTTTTTTCTTCTTCTTCTTCTTCCCCAGGTCATTCTCATTTATTATATTTGTGCATTTGTTAATTTTTTATTGATAAATGGAGCTAATAAAACATTTACTTACATTGTGTGATCTTCATTCTCATTACTTTTTTTCAATTCTTTTCCTAGCTCATTCTAATTATTTTTATTTGTGCATTTGTTAATTATTTTTTTTATAAATGGCACTTGCCAGTATGTTTTCTTGATGTTCATTGCCATTATATTTTTTTCTCTTTTTCTTTCCTAACTCATTTTCATTCTTTTTTATTACTGCATTTATTAATTTTTTTGTGATGCATGGAGCTAATCAAACATCTTACTTACGCTTATTCTTTTTATGTGTGCATTTGTTAAATTTTTGTAATAAATTGAGCAATAAAGCATTTGATTTACGTAGAGGGATAAGGAGAGAAGGGAAAAATTATTTATGCATATTTTTATTTTTTTGTGATAAATATTTGTTTATCCATTGCAATGTGAAAGACAAAGGAAAACATTTCCCATCCATTGCAATGCAACAGATAAAGGAAAAAATTATTTATGTTTTCTTCATCTTCGCTCATTAATTTTTTTTCCTTCTTTGATGGGTCATTCTCATTTTCTTTTTCTGCGTTCCTTAATTTTTTTTCATAAATGAACCTAATCAAATATTTGACTTACAAAGATTCATAGCGAGAGAGAGAGGAAAATTTTTGTATGCATTTGTTTATTTGTTTTATGATAAATATTTAATTAACCATTGTAATGTGAAACAGAAAGGAAATTTTATTTATATATTTTTTTATAATAAATATTTTATTATCCATTGTAGTGCAAGAAAGAAAGGAAAAAAAACCTGCCGTCTATTGTCCTGGTTGATTTTCGCTGGTATGTTTTCATTATCTTCATTCTCATTATTTGTTTTTTTTTTTCCCGCTCATTCTCAATATTTTTATTTCTGAATTTGTTAATTTTTTGCTGATAAATCTAGCTAATCGAACATTTGACCTATCGAAACGACTAGCAAGAGACATATGAGAAATTATTTCTGAATTTGTTTTTTTTTTTTTTATAAGTATTTAATTATCTCAACTCATTCTCAGTCTCATTTTTTTTTTTCCTGACCCATTTTCATTCGTTTTTATTTATGCATTTATTAATTTGTTGGTAATAAATGGAGCTATAAAACATCTGATTTACGGATATTGATAGCGAGACAAAAATGAAAAATTATTTATGCATTGTTTATATTTTTTTGTAATAAGTCTTTATTTATCCGTTCCAATGCTAGAGAGATGGGAAAAAAATTCCCCATCCGTTGCAATGCAGGAAATAAAGAAAAAAAATATTTTTATTTTTTTGGCGATAAATAAGGAAAATTTTTTTTTTTGTGTTGAATGGCGCTCGCCAGTATGTTTTCTTGATGTTCATTGTCGTTATATTTTTTTTCTTTTTCTTTCATAGCTCATTTTCATTCTTTTTTATTTGTGCATTTGTTACTTTTTTGGTGATAAATGGAGCTAATCAAACATCTTGCTTATGTTCATTCTTTTCATTTGTGCATTTATTAATTTTTTGTAATAGATGGAGCAATAAAACATTTGATTTATATAGACAGATAAGGATAGATAAGAGAAAATTTGTTTCTGCAATTTTTTTTTTTTTGGTGATAAATATTTCATTATTCATTGTACTGTCAGAAAGACAAGAAAAAAAATTCTCATTTCTTGCTGTGGTTATTCTCCACTTGTATCTTATCATGATCTTCATTCTCAATTTTTTACAAATTTTTCCCTAGCTCATTCTCATTTGTTTTATTTGTGCATTTGTTAATTTTTTTATGATAAATAGAGACTAATAAAATGTTTGACTTATGTTGCGTGATCTTCATTTTCATTATTTTTTTCTAATTCTTTTCCAAGCTCATTTTTATTATTTGTATTTGTGTATTTGTTAATTCCTTTTGTGTTGAATGGCGCTCACCAGTATGTTTTCTTGATGTTCATTGTCATTATATTTTTTTACTTTTTCTTTCCTAGCCCATTTTCATTATTTTTTATTTGTGCATTTGTTAATTTTTTTGTGATAAATGGAGCTAATCAAACATCTTATTTACGCTCATTCTTTTCATTTGTGCATTTGTTAATTTTTTGTAATAAATAGGGCAATAAAAAAATTGATTTACGTAGACAGATAAGCACAAAGAAGGGAAAACTTCTTTATGCAATTTTTTTTTTATAAATATTTCATTATTCATTGTAGTGTGAGAGAGACAGGAAAAAAAATTCTCATTTTCTGTTGTGGTTGTTCTTCACTTGTATCATATTATGATTTTCATTCTTAATTTTTTTCTTCTTCTTCTTCTTCCCCAGGTCATTCTCATTTATTATATTTGTGCATTTGTTAATTTTTTATTGATAAATGGAGCTAATAAAACATTTACTCACATTGTGTGATCTTCATTCTCATTACTTTTTTTCAATTCTTTTCCTAGCTCATTCTCATTATTTTTATTTGTGCATTTGTTAATTATTTTTTTTATAAATGGCACTTGCCAGTATGTTTTCTTGATGTTCATTGCCATTATATTTTTTTCTCTTTTTCTTTCCTAACTCATTTTCATTCTTTTTTATTACTGCATTTATTAATTTTTTTGTGATGCATGGAGCTAATCAAACATCTTACTTACACTTATTCTTTTTATGTGTGCATTTGTTAAATTTTTGTAATAAATTGAGCAATAAAGCATTTGATTTACGTAGAGGGATAAGGAGAGAAGGGAAAAATTATTTATGCATATTTTTATTTTTTTGTGATAAATATTTGATTATCCATTGCAATGTGAAAGACAAAGGAAAACATTTCCCATCCATTGCAATGCAACAGATAAAGGAAAAAATTATTTATGTTTTCTTCATCTTCGCTCATTAATTTTTTTTCCTTCTTTGATGGGTCATTCTCATTTTCTTTTTCTGCGTTCCTTAATTTTTTTTCATAAATGAAGCTAATCAAAGATTTGACTTACAAAGATTCATAGCGAGAGAGAGAGGAAAATTTTTTTATGCATTTGTTTATTTGTTTTATGATAAATATTTAATTAACCATTGTAATGTGAAACAGAAAGGAAATTTTATTTATATATTTTTTTATAATAAATATTTTATTATCCATTGTAGTGCAAGAAAGAAAGGAAAAAAACCTGCCGTCTATTGTCCTGGTTGATTTTCGCTGGTATGTTTTCATTATCTTCATTCTCATTATTTGTTTTTTTTTTCCCGCTCATTCTCAATATTTTTATTTCTGAATTTGTTAATTTTTTTCTGATAAATCTAGCTAATCGAACATTTGACCTATCGAAACGACTAGCAAGAGACATATGGGAAATTATTTCTGAATTTGTTTTTTTTTTTTTTATAAGTATTTAATTATCTCAACTCATTCTCAGTCTCATTTTTTTTTATCCTGACCCATTTTCATTCGTTTTTATTTATGCATTTATTAATTTGTTGGTAATAAATGGAGCTATAAAACATCTGATTTACGGATATTGATAGCGAGACAAAAATGAAAAATTATTTATGCATTGTTTATATTTTTTTGTAATAAGTCTTTATTTATCCGTTCCAATGCTAGAGAGATGGGAAAAAAATTCCCCATCCGTTGCAATGCAGGAAATAAAGAAAAAAAATATTTTTATTTTTTTGGCGATAAATAAGGAAATTTTTTTTTTTGTGTTGAATGGCGCTCGCCAGTATGTTTTCTTGATGTTCATTGTCGTTATATTTTTTTTCTTTTTCTTTCATAGCTCATTTTCATTCTTTTTTATTTGTGCATTTGTTACTTTTTTGGTGATAAATGGAGCTAATCAAACATCTTGCTTATGTTCATTCTTTTCATTTGTGCATTTATTAATTTTTTGTAATAGATGGAGCAATAAAACATTTGATTTATGTAGACAGATAAGGATAGATAAGAGAAAATTTGTTTTTGCAATTTTTTTTTTTTTGTGATAAATATTTCATTATTCATTGTACTGTCAGAAAGACAAGAAAAAAAATTCTCATTTCTTGCTGTGGTTGTTCTCCACTTGTATCTTATCATGATCTTCATTCTCAATTTTTTACAAATTTTTCCCTAGCTCATTCTCATTTGTTTTATTTGTGCATTTGTTAATTTTTTTATGATAAATAGAGACTAATAAAATGTTTGACTTATGTTGCGTGATCTTCATTTTCATTATTTTTTTCTAATTCTTTTCCAAGCTCATTTTTATTATTTGTATTTGTGTATTTGTTAATTCCTTTTGTGTTGAATGGCGCTCACCAGTATGTTTTCTTGATGTTCATTGTCATTATATTTTTTTGCTTTTTCTTTCCTAGCCCATTTTCATTATTTTTTATTTGTGCATTTGTTAATTTTTTTGTGATAAATGGAGCTAATCAAACATCTTATTTACGCTCATTCTTTTCATTTGTGCATTTGTTAATTTTTTGTAATAAATAGGGCAATAAAAAAATTGATTTACGTAGACAGATAAGCACAAAGAAGGGAAAACTTCTTTATGCAATTTTTTTTTTATAAATATTTCATTATTCATTGTAGTGTGAGAGAGACAGGAAAAAAAATTCTCATTTTCTGTTGTGGTTGTTCTTCACTTGTATCACATTATGATTTTCATTCTTAATTTTTTTCTTCTTCTTCTTCTTCCCCAGGTCATTCTCATTTGTTATATTTGTGCATTTGTTAATTTTTTATTGATAAATGGAGCTAATAAAACATTTACTTACATTGTGTGATCTTCATTCTCATTACTTTTTTTCAATTCTTTTCCTAGCTCATTCTCATTATTTTTATTTGTGCATTTGTTAATTATTTTTTTTATAAATGGCACTTGCCAATATGTTTTCTTGATGTTCATTGCCATTATATTTTTTTCTCTTTTTCTTTCCTAACTCATTTTCATTCTTTTTTATTACTGCATTTATTAATTTTTTTGTGATGCATGGAGCTAATCAAACATCTTACTTACACTTATTCTTTTTATGTGTGCATTTGTTAAATTTTTGTAATAAATTGAGCAATAAAGCATTTGATTTACGTAGAGGGATAAGGAGAGAAGGGAAAAATTATTTATGCATATTTTTATTTTTTTGTGATAAATATTTGATTATCCATTGCAATGTGAAAGACAAAGGAAAACATTTCCCATCCATTGCAATGCAACAGATAAAGGAAAAAATTATTTATGTTTTCTTCATCTTCGCTCATTAATTTTTTTTCCTTCTTTGATGGGTCATTCTCATTTTCTTTTTCTGCGTTCCTTAATTTTTTTTCATAAATGAACCTAATCAAAGATTTGACTTACGAAGATTCATAGCGAGAGAGAGAGGAAAATTTTTTTATGCATTTGTTTATTTGTTTTATGATAAATATTTAATTAACCATTGTAATGTGAAACAGAAAGGAAATTTTATTTATATATTTTTTTATAATAAATATTTTATTATCCATTGTAGTGCAAGAAAGAAAGGAAAAAAACCTGCCGTCTATTGTCCTGGTTGATTTTCGCTGGTATGTTTTCATTATCTTCATTCTCATTATTTGTTTTTTTTTTTTCCCCGCTCATTCTCAATATTTTTATTTCTGAATTTGTTAATTTTTTGCTGATAAATCTAGCTAATCGAACATTTGACCTATCGAAACGACTAGCAAGAGACATATGAGAAATTATTTCTGAATTTGTTTTTTTTTTTTTTATAAGTATTTAATTATCTCAACTCATTCTCAGTCTCATTTTTTTTTATCCTGACCCATTTTCATTCGTTTTTATTTATGCATTTATTAATTTGTTGGTAATAAATGGAGCTATAAAACATCTGATTTACGGATATTGATAGCGAGACAAAAATGAAAAATTATTTATGCATTGTTTATATTTTTTTGTAATAAGTCTTTATTTATCCGTTCCAATGCTAGAGAGATGGGAAAAAAATTTCCCATCCGTTGCAATGCAGGAAATAAAGAAAAAAAATATTTTTATTTTTTTGGCGATAAATAAGGAAAAAATTTTGGCATATTTTTATATATGATATTTTTATATATGCATATTTTTATTTTTTGGCGATAAATATTTGATTATCCATTGCAATGTGAGAGAGAAAGGAAAAAATTTTGCATCTGTCGCAATTCGAGAAATGAAGGAAAAAAATATTTATGTTTTCTTGATCTTCGTTCACATTAATTTTTTTCATAAATAGACATAATCAAATATTTGACTTACAAAGATTGATAGCAATAGAGGAAGGAAAAATTATTTCTGCATTTGTTTATTTTTCTATGATAAATATTTTATTATCCATTGTAATGCAAGAAAGAAAGGAAAAAAACTTGCTATCTATTGCCATGGTTGATTTTCGCTGGTATGTTTTCATTATCTTCATTCTCATTATTTTTTTTTTTCCGCTCATTCTCAATATATTTTTTTTTGAATTTGTTAATTTTTTTGTCATAAATGTAGCTAATCAAACATTTGACCTATTGAAACTACTAGCAAGAGACAGATGAGAAATTATTTATGATTTTATTTTTTGTTTTTGTGATAAGTTTTTTATTATCCCGGCTCATTTTCAGTCTCATTTTTTTTTTAATCCAACCAATTTTCATTCGTTTTTATTTATGCATTTTTTAATTTGTTGATAATAAATGGAGCTATAAAACATCTGACTTACGGATACTGATAGCAAGACAACAACGAAAAATTATTTATGCATTTTTTATATTTTTTGTAATAAATATTTGATTATCCGTTGCAATGTGAGAGATGGGACAAAAAATTCCCATCTGTTACGATGCGGGAGATAAAGGAAAATTTTTTTTATATTTTCTTGATCTTCGTTCTTATTAATTTTTTTTTTCTTTTTTTGCCAACTCATTCTCATTTTTTTTAGTTGTACATTTGTTAATTTTTTGCTAATAAATGGACCTGTAAAATATCTGAGTTATGGAGACTAATAAGGAGACAAGGAAAAAATTATATATGCATATTTTTATTTTTTTGCGATAAATATTTGATTATCCATTGCAATGTGAGAGAGAAAGGAAAAAATTTCTCATTTGTCGCAATTCAAGAGATAAAGAAAAAAATATTTACGTTTTCTTAATCTTCGTTCTCATTAATTTATTTTCATAAATGAACCTAATCAAATATTTGACTTACAAAAACTGATAGCAAGAGAGGAAAGAAAAATTATTTATGCATTTGTTTATTTTTTTATGATAAATATTTTATTATCCATTGTAGTGCAAGAAAGAAAGGAAAAAAACTTGCAATCTATTGCCGTGGTTGATTTACGCTGATATGTTTTCATTATCTTCATTCTCATTATTTGTTTTTTTTTTTTTTTCGAGCTCATTCTCAATATTTTTATTTGTGCATTTGCTAATTTTTTTTATGATAAATGTAGCTAATCAAACATCTTACCTATCGAAAATAATAGCGAGAAATAAATAAGAAATCATTTATGAATTTGTTAATTTTTTTTGTGATAAATATTTGATTATCCCAACTCATTCTCATTCTTAATTTATTTTTTTATCCCAACCCATTTTCATTCTTTTTATTTATGCATTTGTTAATTTGTTCGTAATATATGGAGCTATAAAACATCTGACTTGAGGAGACTGATAGCGAGACAAAAAGGAAAAATTATTTATGCACTTTTTTATTTTTTTGTAATAAATATTTGATTATCCGTTCAATGCAAGAGATAAAGAAAAAAAAAATTCCCATCCATTGCAGTACGGGAGATAAACGGAAAAGATATTTATGTTTTCTTGATTTTCATTCTCATCAATTTTTTTTCCCAACTCATTCTCATTCTCATTCTTTTTATTTGTGCATTCCTTAATTTTTTTCATAAATGAACCTAATTAAATATTTGACTCACGAAGACTGATAGTAAGAGGAAAAGAAAAAATTATTTATGCATTTGTTTTTTTCTTTGTGATAGATATTTGATCAATTGTTGCAATGTGAGAGAGAAAGGAAAAAAAATTCCCATCAAACATCTGACTTGATTATCTCAGCTCCTTCTTCTTCTTATTATTATTATTTTTATTTTTCAACTCATTCTCATTCTTTTTATTTGTCCATTTATTAAATTTATTTTTATAATAAATGGAGCTAATCAAACATTTGACTTACTGAGACTAATAAGGAAAGAAAGGAAAAATTATTTATGCATTTTTTCTATTTTTTGTAAAAAATATTTGATTATCTATTGTAGTGCAAGAGAGAAGAAGAAAAAATTCCATTTCTTCTCGTGGTTGATCTCCACTTGTATGTTTTCATGATCTTCATTCACAATATTTTTTCTTCTTTTTCCCCAACTCATTCTCATTTGTTTTATTTGTGCATTTGTTAATTTTTTTGCAATAAATGAAGCTAATAAAAAATCTAACTTACAACAATTGATGGCCACAAGGAAAGAAAAAATTATTTTTGCATTTATTTAATTTTTTGTAATAATTATTTTATTATCCGTTGTAATGCGAGAGAGAGGAAAAAAAAATTACCCATCTATTCCTGTGATTGATCTTCACTGGTATGTTTTTGTCATCTTCATTCTCATAATTTTTTTTCTTTTTTTTTTCCAACTCATTCTCATATTTTTATCTCTACATTTGTTAATTCTTTTGTGATAAATGTAACTAATCAAACATTTGACCTATAAAAGTTAATAGCGAGATAGAAATGAAAAATTCTTTATGAATTTGTTTATTTTTTTGTAATAAATATTTTATTATTCCAGATCATTCTCATTCTCATTCTCAATTTTCTTTTTTATCCCAGCCTATTGTCATTTTTTTTTATGATTTGTTAATTTGTTGGTAATAAATGGAGCTATAAAATATTTGATTATTTGTTACAATGCAAGAGAGAAAGGAAAAAAAATTCCAACTATCATTTCCATGGTTGATTTCCAGTTGTATGTTTTTCTCATCTTTATTCTCATTATTTTATTTTTTTTCAGCTCATTCCCATTCTTTTTATTTGTGTATTTATTAATTTTTTTGTAATAAATGGAGCTAATAAAACATCTAATTCACTGAGATTGATAAAGAGAAATGAAAAATTATTTATGCATTTCTTTATTTTTTTGTAATAAATATTTTATTATCTGTTGCAGTACTAGAGTGAGGACAAAAATCTTTCTTGTCTGTTCTTGTGGTTGATCTTTGCTGGTATGTTTTCATGATCTTCATTCTTATTATTTTTTTGCTTTTCTTTTCCAAATCATTCTCAATCTTTTTATTTGTGCATTTCTGACCTTTTTGGTGATGAATGGAGCTAATCAAACATCTGATTCATGAAGATTGATAGCAAAAGAGGAAAAATTATTTATGCATTTGTTTATTTTCTTATAATAAATAATGCTTCAAGTTCTAAGTATTAAAACAAATGTTAATGATCTTAGTAACATATTTTAACAATCTTTCTATACATTAGAAAAAATTTGTTATCAAGATCCTACTACTAAAAAAAACTATTAGAAAAATCTCAATATATATGTGCCAAGCTCCGTATGGCTGAAAGCATTTGTGTAAAGCCTAATACATAAGGTTTTTAAATTTCTCGCTATTAGATAATAAGAGACCAGCGTACTGCTTTTGTACTCCAACAAGATCTAGCCATGCAAGTGTAATGCATAAAGCTTGAACAAACTATCCTTTGCAAAAAATGTTAGAAATTTTGAAAGACTGATTCACCTCCTTTTTAAGTCCTTAGGTATGAATTTTCTTATGTTGCATTTCAAAAATACATATATTTTAAAATTTGTTTTTCTTTTTAGAGACCTTGAGATTCTTTTCAATTAATCGATACAATTAATTTACTTTTCTTACCTATTATGTTTTTAGTTTTCTTTAATGGTTTTTCTTTTTAATCTTTCTTAATTTTGGAGTGTCAATTTAATATTTCTATCCAAATGTAAATGTGATAAATTTATATAATTGAGCTTGTTACTACTTATTGATCCCATTTTTTGTTTGCAAGTGCAATCTAATAATGTCTATAGTTAAAAAAATTGTAATTTATTTTGCTAATATTTTTCAGGTGTTATTGTCGCATTTAGCTAATATCACAGAAAAAGAATTACGTTTCAGGTATCTTTTATTTTTTAAATTTTTTTTAATTCATAATATTGATGAAGTTTGCTATGTTTTATTTTTATAAGGCAATGGTTTATTAGATGAATCTTTATTTTGAAGTAGAACTTTGTAAAAAGTTGAACAACCATCATTTCTTTCTTTTCATTTGATATATGTTTATTCTTTGATCATCATGAGTTTTTCTTGTCAATTGAACAAGATTCATTATACATAATTACAAATTGTATAAAGAATAGCATGAAAATTACAATGGATAAATCTATATTCTTTTTAATTTTCTTTCAAAGGCAATTTCTTATTTTGTCTATTATGAATTAATTCTGCTCTATCTGGTTTTAGGCTATTCTATCCAATTGTCAACACAAATTATTTCGTTGCACATATAAATGAAGAGTGGTAAGCCTACATTAGTAAATTAATACAAATTTATCAACATATCATCAATTACCTTATTTCTATTCTCATAACTTGAATCCTTATTTATAACAATTTCTAAGGTGCTGGAAAACATTCTAGAATAAACAATTGGTATAGGACTCTTTCATTAGAACAAAAACAACGTAGACAACGAGAAAGGAGAGAAAGATATCTTCAACAAAGAAATTCCGCGAACGATGCTATTCAACGAGAAGAACAATCTCTCTCCCAACCAGTCCTTCATGATGAAACAAATATGTTTGAAGTTGATGTCAGATTCATGCACAATCTGGAGGAGGTCTTGCCACGTTATACAAAAAGACAGCGAACTTCTCGTGGTGATATTAGGACCAATGACGGGTCTTCCATAATACGAACAGAATATTCTTCTAATCTTGATAATGGTGGAATTTCCTATCAAGAAATTAACATTGTTACAAGTGTGTCAACAGAACCTCTTCTTCTAGACAATGCCACAGTGTCTTTCACACCTGGGACGACAAGTACATGCACAAAAAATGTGCAGAATGTTGGTGACCTTCCGATTGAGCAGGTTTATTGTATATCATTTACTTCTCACCTATAGTTTGCAATCAAACCTCTTATATTTCCTATTCACATTCTCAAACTTTTATTGAATAGACTATTTTTTTTCAATACCAGCCCAATTTTGACACAAGGATATCAATAGCTTCTCAAGGTAACGAAAGATGTATAAAATTTGGTGATATTTCTTTCCCTTTGATTTTTAACATTATAAGTAGTATCATTCAATGATACATCTCTTCAACTCATAGCATCTTTAAAGAGTTTGCTTGATTTCTTTGATCTGTATTTGTTTCTTTCACATAGCAAAACGGCATCAACGATTGGCTACCCTTAGGCAAATACTACAAACAGTGCCATCTGAGGCAACTTTGTTACCGTCTGTTCCATTTTGTAAATATTGTGAAGCCAAAAGATTTCAACATGAGACAAATGGTTTTTGTTGTGCTGATGGAACAATTTCTTTAACCACAAATGATGTTCCAGAACAACTTTACCATTTGTTTACCAGTAACACAGCTGAATCTGTCAGCTTTCATACCTATGTGCGCACATATAACAACAAGTTTGCTTTTACCTCATTCGGAGTTAAATTTGATAGGGATTTATGCAGAAGGAATCAAGGAATCTATACATTCCGAGCTCATGGTCAAATTTATCATTATATTAATGACTTGGTTCCTTTGGATGGACGTCCTTCATATCTACAACTTTATTTTTATGATACTGAACATGAATTGGAGAATCGTGTTCATGACACTGAAAGGTTGGATCCATCAATTATTGCTCAGCTTATGGCCATTCTTCGTATTAATCCTTACTCAACTTTCTTCCGAAGTCTTGGTGATTTGCCCAATTTGGAAATCCATAAAATCCATATTAGATCAGATGCTGGTTTAGATCAACGTGTTTTCAACGCTCCTTCAGCTTCCCAAGTAGCAGTAATTTGGATTGAAGATGATGATTCAGAACGCTTGAGAGGACGAGATATTGTGGTTTTCAATCATGCAGGTGCGAGTCATATAGTCCAATACTATTTTGGGTGCTATGATCCACTGCAATATCCATTACTATTTCCTTTTGGTGATACTGGTTGGCACCAAGGAATACTAAAAGTGAAAAAAGGAGAAAGACCACCACAACAAGTAACAAGATCAGTGATTGACCCCCAACAATCAATATCGGCAGAGCAATTGCTTAGAAAGGAACAACAAGGTTAGAATAATTCTTTTTATTCTATTTTTAGTTCCAAAATAAGACGTATAAATTTTGACTTGTTATCGTTATCATCTTACAGTGTTGAAAAAGAATAGAAAAGAACCTGTTGTCTCATGCCGCGAATACTATTGTTACAAGCTTCAAATCAGAAAAGATTATCGGTCTATTTTGTTGTTCTCTGGCCGTTTATTGCAGCAGTTTGTTGTTGATATGTATGTCAAAATTGAAACATCAAGATTGGATTATTTTCGTAGTAGGCAACAAGAGATTCGCTCTGAGGTGTACCAAGGTATAGTTGATAGCATTTCAATTGGAGAAAGTAGTGGTTCCAAAGTTGGTAAGCACATTATTTTGCCTTCTTCTTTTATTGGAGGTCCAAGGGATATGCGTAAAAGATACATGGAAGCTATGGCTTTGGTCCAACGCTTTGGAAAACCTGATATTTTTTTAACCATGACATGTAATCCAAGTTGGAAAGAAATATTGAATGAATTGGGTCCACAAGAAAAGGCACAAAATCGTCCTGATTTAATTGCGCGAATCTTTAGAGCAAAATTAGAAGAACTAAAGGATGAATTGTTCAAAAGAGAGGTCTTTGGAAAAGTTTCAGCATATGTATATGTGATTGAACATCAGAAGAGAGGACTTCCACATGCACATTTTTTAATCATACTACAAAGAGATTGGAAAATCTATGCTCCTGAATCTTTTGATGAAATTGTATCAGCAGAAATACCTAATAGAGATGCAAATCTACATCTGTACAAAACAGTAATTAGGCATATGATGCATGGCCCTTGTGGAGTATTGAATCCAAACAATGTATGCATGAAGACAAATGGCAATTGTAAGAATCATTATCCAAAAACCTTTGCATCTACCACAACT
The DNA here is from genome assembly GCA_036559045.1 of Platycarya longipes. NCBI lineage: Eukaryota > Viridiplantae > Streptophyta > Magnoliopsida > Fagales > Juglandaceae > Platycarya > Platycarya longipes. The sequence goes on from CM071789.1 coordinate 51,706,842, forward strand.
GTTGGAATCGATTGTTTCCCACAGTACAAACGTCGTGATAATGGAGTAACTGCCAGAGTTCGAGGTAAAGACTTAGATAACCGTTGGGTTGTTCCGCATAATCCATATCTCGTTGCAAAGTTTGATTGTCACATCAATGTAGAAATTTGCTCAACAATCAAAGCAGTGAAGTATCTCTACAAATACATTTACAAAGGTCATGATCGTGTTGCTTTCAATCTAATTGCCGGACAAAACATCCAAGAGATTGATGAAATCCAACAATTCCAATCAGCTCGATGGATTGCACCACCTGAAGCCATGTGGCGAATATATGGGTTTACTCTTAATGAGATGTATCCATCAGTTTATAGTTTACATCTACATCTTGAAGATCAACACCAAGTAGCTTTTCGTGCACATGAAGACTTGAATAATGTTTTGAGATCTGACTTCTCGGCAAAATCAATGTTGACTGAATTCTTTTCAACAAATAGAGTCAATGAAAATGCTCGAAAGCTATTATATAAAGAGTTTCCTGAGAGTTTTGTTTGGAGCCAACAATATAAAGAATGGACTCCGAGGAAGAAAAAAAGTGTTATCGGCCGAATTGTTACAGCCAGTCCATTTGAGGGGGAAAGGTACTACTTACGAATATTATTAAATCACATAAGAGGTCCTTTGTCATTTGAAGACATCAAAACAGTTGACGGTACTGTCGCACCAACATTTCGCGAAGCAGCTACATTACATGGTTTGTTAGAAAGAGATACCAGTTTACATGATTGTATGCAAGAGGCTTCCTTGTACCAAATACCACACAGTTTAAGACGGTTATTTGCAACGATCTTGATATATTGTAACCCCACAAATCCTAGAGAACTTTGGGAATGTTTTGAACAAGATATGTCAAGTGATTTCCAAACCAATGATGCAACATCAGTCAATATTAGGACAAATGTCTTACGAAGCATTTCTTCTATACTTGAATCGATGGGAAAAGACATAAACATGTTTCATTTAATTGAACATGATATTTCTTTTGATGAGAACGAAATTGAATTGAGGGAAATAAATGATGAATCTTCAGTTTTGATTCCGGAGGAAGATCTTTTGGCTTCAACAACTCTTAATCTTGAACAACAACATGCATACAAGTCAATTTTACAAAAAGTCCTTCTAAACGAGCCTGCTGCATTTTTTATTGACGGTCCTGGTGGAACAGGGAAGACATTTCTATATAGAGCACTCCTTGCTACAGTGAGATCAAAAAATTTAATTGCACTTGCAACTGCATCCTCTGGTGTTGCTGCATCTATATTGCCTGGCGGTCGAACAGCACATTCACGCTTCAAAATTCCATTAGATCTTGATAAAAATAGCACATGCAATGTAAGCAAACAAGGTGCTCTTGCCAAATTGTTGCGTCTTGCAAGATTAATCATATGGGATTAAGCACCTATGTCTAGAAAAGAATGTATGGAAGCATTGGATAAAATGTTACGAGATATAACAGATTTAAGATTGCCATTTGGTGGAAAAGTTGTTGTGTTTGGTGGTGATTTTCGTCAAGTCTTACCTGTAGTTCATAAAGGTACAAGACAACAACAAGTTGATGCCAGTTTAGCATCTTCATACTTGTGATCCACTTTAAGTAAGATTAGGTTGAATGAAAATATGCGGGCAAGATTCGATCCAAGTTTTTCAAATTATCTACTTCAAGTTGGGAATGGAACACCACCTATCACAATTGACAACAAGATTACGATTCCTAATGAAATGCTTATACCATACAAAAGTGATGCTGAGTCCTTAGATAATTTGATCGATGCAGTCTTCCAAGATATCAACAGTTATTCAGAAAACTTATTCGAAATGACCAATCGAGCAATCTTGACACCAAAGAACAACTCTGTTGATGAAATAAATGCAATACTTATTCAAAGATTTCCTGGTGAAGTCACAAAATACTATAGCTTTGATGAAACAGTTGATACATCAGAACAAGGTATTATGGAAGATTTCTTAAACACATTGACACCAAATGGACTTCCACCTCATGAACTGTTATTAAAGAAAAACAGCCCTATCATGTTACTCAGAAATGTAAATCCTTCGGAAGGCTTGTGCAATGGAACACGCCTTATTTGTCGCAACTTTGAACGAAATGTCATTGATGCTGAAATTGTAGTTGGTCACCACAGTGGGAAAAGAGTCTTCATACCAAGAATTCCTTTTTTGCCAAATCTAGACGAGACTAGCGGTTTTCCATTCAAAAGAACACAATTTCCTATCAGATTAAGTTTTGCAATGACAATAAATAAGGCACAAGGGCAAACATTAGATTTTGTTGGTGTATACTTGCCTCAACCTGTATTCTCTCATGGACAACTCTATGTGGCATTGTCAAGAGCCAAGAATTCTGTTTCGATAAAAGTTCTTATAAGACCAGTATCAACCAATGGCTATGAAGAGATTGAAACAAATAATATTGTTTATAGAGAATTACTAACACGGGCATATGCATCATGAATATCTGTGAGTAATCTAATTCTATTCTAATATATTTCTTGATTGAATGCATTATTTTTTTCATTGTGTATCTTTCTTAACTTCTCACTTTTTAATTTATTCAGATTGTTTCGTCTCAATTGAATTTTTCAAACTAATTTTTTTTTCCTTCATGCACTAATAGCTTTCAACATGCGGACTCTCCATACATCAATCATGGATATAACTCCAAGTACAAGGAATTGGAAAATCAAGATGATGGTATCAGACAAGTCTCCTAAACGTACTGCACAACATTCGCCAATAAAGTATCAAAATCTAACATTGATAGATCCCGAGGTAATACAACAGCATTATTATCATATTTGAAAAAATAAATTGAGTACACGTCACTATTTATCCATACAATATTGTGTCAGATAAATCTTAACTATAATTTCAAATCAACTCCTAAAATTATATATATATAATTTTTCTCAAATCAATTCAATACACATAGCTATTAATCTATATGATATTGTGCAGGGCAATCGAGTGAAGGCAGTAATTTTTGAAAACGATATCGACTTGCGTAGTAATACATTACACATCTTTCGGTCATACTATATTAGTAATGCCTACGTCAAGCTTTTGGATCCCAGATTTAATAAAATTGAGGCATATGGATATCAGTGGACCCTAAATTCAAGAACAATAATCGAAGACATTGCAGATAATGAGGAAGAATTACAACCCCCAGAATACAATATTATCCCATTCACCAATTTGCATACCTTCATGAATACTGATTCTGGAATAGGTAAACGTCGTTTTAACATATTTAACCTCTTTTTTAATACTCTTATTTAGTTTTACACTAAAAAAATTAAATATCATTATATAGATATTCTGGCGATTGTAATACACATGAAGCCTCCTAGAGAGATTAATACAAAAGATGGGCAAACAATAATTCAAGGAATGTACATAATCGATGAAAGGTAAATAAAATTTCTCAACTACATTTGTGATATGAATGACTCTAAAATAATTATTGTTAATACTATTTTATCATATTCTAAATTTAACATTTTTCCTTAAATTTTACAGTCTAATGCTCATATGCTTGACTATGTGGGGTCGATTTGTTGAGGGTGAATGCCAGGCAATCTCAAATGTCATTGGAGCTAAACCATCTCTACTTGCAACACGTTTGAAAGTTGGTTCATACAATGGTAGATTTCTCAATTTACATTATCACCATATATTTCATATTTAATATCAATCAATGACTATTTTTATTTGTTTACAACATAGGTCTCTCTCTTTCATCTCAACCAACAAGTATTTTTACTTTAAATCCTGTAATTCCTGGTGCAGCCTCTTTGTGTCGATGGTAATCATTTCTTAACTTATTATTTAGACAATCTATATTTGTCTTAAAATTCTCAAAATATATACACAAAATGTATATCCATTGACTATTTTTGAAAATGTTAATTCTTTTATATTTTTCTCTTGATTCTTTTTGTTAATTTTTTTTAACTTCTTTTAAAATATTAAGGGCAATACTTAATGGTGAACTACTTGAAGATATTATTGAGAACATTCTGAATGCCGCATCAACAGTAGCATTAGCTACTAATGTCCAAAACATAATTAAGATTAATGATGTTCCTGGCTACCTCGAATCATTGGAACCAATTAAGGTAAATTTCTACAATCTTCTTTAACTTTTTTTCTTATATATATTGCTTATAAATATTATTCCACATCTATTTTTAGGATAAATACAATCTCTTACTAAGACTTTTTACTATTTCTAGCCATATAAAAACATGTGCTCCTCCTAAATTTAATGCAGAAAGCAAGATTTTCAATTAAGGCAAATATCTTCGTTGTTGATTTGCGTCAAGACTTCTACTACATGTCCTGTACTGAATGTAAGAAAGTGACAGGATATGAACAAAATGAACAATTCGAGTGTTATCATTGCAAGAATATGAGTATTGCACAACCACGGTATGTATGTTATATTAATATTTTTGGTTTTAATACCAAATATCACAAATTCAAATTACTATTTAATGATTTAAACTTATAAATATAGTTTGTTTATACAGCTCTCGAGCCTATGTTGAAGTCGATGATGGTAGTGGATGACTACCAGCTGTCATGTTTGCTGAAATTGCAGAACAAGCTCTAGGTTGCACAGCAATGGACTTCATGGAGCACGTAGGAGAGGTAACCAATTTGTTTATATTTATCATAATTCCTACTGCTTTGAAATTTATTTGCTTATAAGTTATAGAGAATACAATAACTACTACTAGCTAGCTAGAAGTTGTAGTATTCATAAATCTTATAGCATGATATTATATTTTTTTTGCTTCTTTAAGGACTCAAGTGTTTGCTGCATGCTTTGAAATAGCTTTATTTTCTTTTTACTGTTGCACTTTATTAGGAAAAGAATTTGTTTTCTTGCTTGATGAGAAAAGTACGAAATAGATTGAATTAATATTCAAGCTTATAATTTTTTTTTAGGCCTGGAAATTTATACAAAGTAGCTAGATTCATTTTGTCTCACTTTGATGTTAGAGCAAATAAAAAACAGACTATTGTCATACCAATATAAATGCCTTATATTTATTTTTCATTATAATCTTCAAGTTATGATTCAAACACAATAGTAACCTTTTTTAAGCATTCTTTTTAGGAAGCTGCCCCTTTTCTTTTTCCATAATTCTGTCTGTACAACTCATTTAAAGAACTCAACCCAAAAAGAATTTGAAAAATAAAAACTTATAAATGACGGGCATGATTTAAAAATTAATACAACATACTCTAACTTAACCTACAAACATAAATAGCTCATAAATTAAAGGCTTTCTTAGATCTTTGGCTGCTCATAATTCTAGAAAACATCTTATTTTGTGATGCATCTCCACCTAGAAAGCTTAAGGGGTGTGAGTATCAATATGTGTGTCACAAACTACTCATATGTGACTCAATAATCACATAAAAATGAGTAACAACAATTTAAGCACACAAACTATGAATGGATACATTAAAAAAAAATTAATTGCTCAACTTAACAATTTACAATAGGATTTTTTTTTTATATGTGGTTTTACACATGTCAAGGCAATTTATAAAATGATGGTAGATCAAAGTTTGCATGACTTAACTAGATAATTACCAACAAGCATTAATAAACAAATTACATTATTTTTCTATAAGGACATGAAGCATCAAAATGACTCTTCTTAAACCCTATTCCACATACAGTTATTAAATTTCTACTAAAACAACCTATTTGTTAGCTTAGAATATATTCCATACAAATAGCTAACTACCATTATTTCTTAGTTTTAGCTTTGAAGTTTTTTTTAATATATATATTATCATGACATTTGAAATACACTAAATTTCTTTTTAGATTAAGAAAGACGGTTCTCGAAGCAATATTAACCCATTAAAAGATAATTAAAAGCTTGAATTCTTATTCAAAAATTTATATAATGATGAACACTTGATGAAAACACTTTCATAATTGGATCAAAAATTATATGATCATATATAGAGATTTCGATGGAATATTCCATTCTCTTATATATAGCTATTATATGAATTAGACAAAACAATATTAAATTGTCAATAAACTGTATATGAAGATGCTACATTCTCCTATATAAGTGAATAAACTTATTGACTAATAAGTTTTTACATATCTATGAAGATGGGACCTAAATAGGTAGTTTTTACATATATGTAGCTATTATATGAAACAAAAAACTGCAGCATTCACTAAAAAACAACAATGATGTCATCTAACAAGATAAAAACTATTATTACAATAACTCTTCTCCCATTTGATCAAAAGTATAATATCTCATCTTCATCAATATCACTGTTGAAACTCCAAAAATCCAAATATTAAAACACAAGCATTTTTAAGATCCTTTACATACTTGTAAAAGAAAATGAAAAGAACAACAAATCTGGCATACATACAATATTTCACCAAAACTTCTTTAGGCCTACATCATTCATGAATCCACCCAATTATTGTTTTTGCCCAACATACATATATTACCTTATTGCTGGCCACCATCAACTCCCTCTAACCCGGTGACCACACCCCAGCCACCACAACCCCTCGCAGCATCTCCCTCCCAAACCCGCTTTCAATTTAGGCCAAACTTCAAACCCAAACCCTAAATTCTTCCTCTCGTTCTCGATCTTCTTAGCCACACCCGCACCACCACCTCACTACTAGCCACACCATCACGAGCAGCAACCACCGCAGGAAGATTGAAACTATTGAATAACCACCGCTCTCTTTCTCTCCATGTTCAATTCAATTTGTTTTTCAAGAGGTATGATTTCCTTTGATTTCTACACAAGCGCCGTCAATTTCGGCCTTCTCGCTTTTCCAAGCCTTCTCTTTTTTCTCTTTCTCATCTATGGACTAATTTCCCACATCTTGCGTGTGACCTAATGAGTATTTTGTTCATTTTCGTTGGATTAATTTCCCGCATCGTGCATGTGACCTAATGAGTATTTTGTTCATTTTTGTTCCTACAACCCTTTATCGTGCATAGATGCGATTTGTATGCCTTGAATTTGTACCTGTAGTTTCAAACTAAAGGTTTTAGAAAAGTGATTTCTTTATGCAATATAGAGTGAGTTGAAAGCACTCTGGTTGGTACTTTGTCTGCACATGCATGTGTTGCCTAGGACTTTGTTTGTCAAATTGTAAGGATTTCTATCTTTGTCAATTTCTTTTCATTTTGTATATCCTTCATGTTTATATTCTAAAAAATTTCATGCGAACAGTTCCAGAAATAGGTAGGTGACTTTGTTGGCTTTGTAGTTCTAAAGATGGCATCAATGAATAGCCAAACCAAAATTGGGGTTTTTTTTAATTAGAATGGGATTAGTAAAGTTTGTCTTATTTTCTAAGTTATATATAATTGGCTTTCAAAATTGAGTCCACATTGTTTCTGGTTCTGGGAGAAAGGTGTTCTTTCTTGGTTCATTATTTGGAAAGCTTGAGAACTCTTGATATGATGTTTCTTAGCTGCTTCTGCTTCATGAACTTTTATTGCAATATGGTAGAATTATAAACTTGCGAAGTTTTGAATGATGTCCTAATATTTAGATTTTTTTGGTTATCCTATGTTCATCTTGAAGTTTATATTGATCTTTTTGTCCTCTTTTTGTTCTTTGGCGATTCATAATCTTAATTTCTTTCAAATTACTTGCTATCATTTATTTTTAAGAGGTGGTCTTTTGTTTCCAGTTTTTGCTTTCCTCACATTTTCTTCATAACTGCTCCTGTAATAAGTCTCTTTGTACTTATAACTTCTATATTAGATTTACTCATTTCTGATTTGCTGTCTTGATGTCTTCAAAGGATTTCATTCTTTTGCGTTGATTTGGCTTTGTTCATAATTAAATAAGATATAAATTCCACCCGATCTCCTTTCCTTCTTTAATCATTGTTAATAGTGAAAATTGCATTTCTTGAAATAAAACACTCTTTCGTGTATACAAAAATCTTGTACACAAACCTTGAATATGGATCAGCATCCTTAAAATCTAAAGTGGCATGAGTCAGTTCAAATAACTCTTTCTAGGATATGAGGATATTTTGAATGATTGCAATCAATAACAATTGTGGAAAATTTAATAAAGATGCCATCCAAAAATAAAACAAAAAAAATTAAAACGGAAAAATAGTGAATCTTATCAGTGTAAGTTTTAAAAAATGGCATGTGTGTGACTGAAGAAAAACCAGGTAAGTTAAATGAGACTTTGGCAAGAAATGGGCTACTTTAACCATGATCTTCTTGATTTAGTGTTGTTGTACATATTTTCTGTTTAGTCTAGAGATGTTCTTTTCTACTTAAATAATGACAAGCAGAACAAATGTCAGACTTCAAAGTAGAAGAATGGTGTCAACATGTGTAGAGTTTGTGTAGTTTTCTTCTTCTCATACTCTCTATCCATCTTTTTTGTACCTTCTGTTTTGGAGCTTATCAAGGGATGTTGTGATTTCAATTATAAGGATATGAAGATCTTAAATGCTATAATATTACATAAGAAACTAAAGAAAATTGCAGCATAAGTGAAGAGAAAAGAGAGAGTAAAACCTTGCAGAAATCCATGGTTGAGTTGCTATAAATTTTCCTTCTTTTGTTGATCTTTTGGATAGATCTGGAAAGAAAATTGTAGCTATTGCTTTGATAGCTTATAAGGTGCTTGTGCTACATTTTGAGGTGGTCTATAAAAAGATAATATTTTTTAAGTTTGTTGATGTAGAAAAGATGCAAGGAAGAATCTATTGGAAGATCGACTTGGAATTAGAAGAGTATTTATTTGGTTCTTAGATGAACTTTGTTATCTCCTATTTATATCAATTTTTTAGATAAATTTTTGCCAATTTTATATCATATTTTTTTTTCATGTTATAATTTCAAATCTACCTGTTTAAGTCCACCTTACATGCATTTATCTTGAACCTCTTTAGCGACAATATTCATAAACGCCACCCACTCTTCTTGTATTTTCCCTGATATACACACATACATATAAATTATTGTAAGAACTATATGCCACTCATGAACTAAATACAATTCTAAGCACTACTACTAGCTAATTAGATGATATAATGCTCTTCTAATTCCATTACGTTCAACATTATTATTTTATCCAAGCACTACATATTCTACATTTATATTTGTCACTATACTTTATATGATATATATTAATATACTTCTAAATCTTTGATAATCATGTTCTAACTTCCAATTTTTTTCATCAGGAATATTTATTGTATGTCCAAAATATTGCAGCACTATCTTCAAACAAAAAATGGATAATACAACTGGGTACAGATGGAGATCGACTTCAAAAGCAACAACAGAAAAATTTCAATATTCTCTCCATAAATGCTGTGAATGAAGATGACATACCACCTCCAGATGCATAATCTTCAAAACTTTTTTATTGCCATTTCGATGGCAAAGAAACTTGTGATATCCTATTTTGTCTTAAGAAACAAGCTATAATATGGATTTCAAGCATGATGTTTTATTTCTGAAATTTATTTGGATCTAGCTTTGTTTGAACTTATTACCATATGAATTACTAGATTACAACTTGAATGAAATATAATATTCTCATTCACTTTAAGTTTTTCTTTTTTTATTAGATATTTATTTATTTTTAATTTATTTTATAGTGATACAGGGCAACGTGCCTCGCACGTTGCGATACTCCTAGTATATATATAAAGGCTTTCAACATGCCAAAAGTTATCAGATCCGTAGGTACGAAAAGTATTCAAAACGCTATTTTCTTTTATTCAGATTCTTTAAACATATGAAAAAATATGTGTATAGATCTAGCACGCAGTGGAATTTGAGTAAACGAGAGAAAAACATGCGAAAATGATTTTACGTAAGATTCAGATCTTAGCACGCAAGCTTTAATACCAATTGTTGAATATAATATAAAGAATAAGAATCATTCAACAATTATAGTTTAGAAATATACCTGTTGAAGACGTGATCTTGTAAGCGATTTATATATTTCCTCAAATATTAGCAGTTAAATCTTCCACTCCTTTCTCCTCACAAAATATTGGGCTTTCAATGAAGCAAGCCAATAGACACACACGGAAAGGAGAGGGGACCTAGCTATATATATATATATATATATATATATATATATATAAGTCTTATGGAGTCCTCCCATTAAAGACTCAAATCCACATAGAGTTTAGGAAAATTCTAGAATAAAACCCTTAAACTTCCAGACCTACATATGTGATTTACCACATTAAATAGGATATAATCCTATATACTAAGGTGCAAAAAATCCCAAATGATCACTCAACATATTGGGTTTTAACCAAAATCCATTATGAGCTATATATATATATATATAAAAAAAAAACTCGGTTTTACAAAAATGCAATCAAGTGAAGCCCATAATATGAAATAATTCTAACATAATCTACCCAAAATTAAGGGTGTAATCAGTCCGGTTTGATTCGATTTTAGACAAAATTAAGAACTGAACCGGTATAACCAGTTTTGCATTTTTTAAAATCGATTACGTTCCCATTAGCCCCCAAATCGATACTACCGATTTTATCGATTTTGGTTTTAATAAAATGTAAATTTATAAAAAAAAAATTAAGTCTTTTTTTTATTAAAAAAAATTGGCTTAAAAATCTATTTTAGTAAAGAAAATGTAATCCATTACAAAAATCTATTTTAGTAAAAAAAATCTATTCTATAAAAAATACTGTAATTAAAAAATTGTTATAGAATAAAAATTATTTTATAAAGTCTAAATTTCAAAAGTCTAAAGTTTGAGGTCTAAAATTATATTTTTATTTGTTATAACATTATCTTATATTCAATTATAATTTATATTATTATATATATTATATAGAATATAAAACATATTATATAATTATATTTTAAAATATAAAAAAAAAATTAAAAGTAAATAAGACCAGTCCGGTCTTAAAATGACTGGAACCGGGCCAGTTATATTCAGTTCATCGATTTCTAAAACCAGTATCGGACTGAGTTGGTTCAAAACCAGAATTTTTGGTCTGGTTCGATTCAGTCCGGGCCAGATTTCCGATTTTTTGCTTAAATTTACACCCTTACTCGAAATCGATATAGCCCATCAGAATGCCTACATTATTTCACTGCTCTAACATTGTTGAAAATAAATGTTAAGAACACTTTTACATGTATTTAGAAAATGAGCCAAGTCAACTAAAAAATAAACATTAAATATATATGCGTCTGTATTTAAATTGTAATAGGTGTTATAAATAATTTTTTTGAAGCAATGCTAGGAATATACGACTTTGCATATTTTTTATGAAATTGATGACGTAGTAATAATGTTACGTCTGTCAAAATATTGAAAAAAATACAAAATATAAAAATATAAAAATATAATAAATAATAAATAAAAATAAAAATTACGAATAATTAGATTAAAGAATGCATAAAAACAATATTTATATATGACTTATGTTGAGTTTTTGAAAATGTAGATAAGGGGTTTGATAAAAGTGATAAGAGAAAAGTTAGGAAAGAGCAGACACCAGCATTACTCTCGAAAATTCTCGTATGTCTTCCATATCTCGATTACATTTATAATGTTGAATTTATAGGCAAAATGAATAACATAATTGATTCCTTTTCTAATCATTAATTGCCAGCTGTCTTCTAGGGTACAGTTTATTACATTATTCTTTTTGTAGTGCTATGATTGCAGGTGACAGTTTGTTCTTCATCTGAGTGTGAGGCAGCACCATTTGCTTCTACAGAAGGAGGTGTCCCAATACCCTCTTGCGATCCAAGTGGCACTAATTGGAGTGTGAGACTTGATCGTAATAGAAGAAATCGAGTTGTAGACAAGGGCTTAGTCAAGATGTCATCTATCTGGTCCTTGCTGGATAAAAAGGACACTTGATTTGTTTTTGCAACAACTCTTTCACGAATAAAATGAAAATCAAGTTCAACATGCTTAATGCGAGCATGAAGAACAAGATTAACAAATAAATATGTTACTCTTAAATTATCACACCACAAAGTAGGGGGGTCAGAAATAAAAATTTCAAGTTCCTTTAGAAGGGATTGTACCCAAATTCACAAGCCGAATTGGCCAAGGATTTATACTCTATTTCAGTCGATGAGTGAGCAATATTAGCGTGTTTTTTTTTACCCCCAAGAGATGATATTAAAGCCAATATAAACACAAAAACCCCCAGTAGACTTACGGTCATCTGGGCATCCAGCCCAATCAGCATCGATGAAGGCAGAAATTTTGAAAAATGATGACTGAGTAACAAATAAGTCGAAGTGCTGTGTGTTTTGAAGATATCTTAAAATGTGTTTGACAGCTTGCTAATGAGGGATACATGGACAGTGCATGTATTGGTAAACCTTATTCACGGCATAGGAAATATCAGCTCATGTAAAGGATATGTATTAAAGACTCCCAACTACACTTTGGTAAAGTTCAGGATCTTCAAATTGAGGCCTATCAAGGGCAAAAAGTTTAACAATGGTGGACATAGGAGAAGACACAGGTTTACACTTATGCATATTAGTGCAAAAAAGAAGATCATAAACATATTTGGATTGTGATAGAAAAAGACCAGAGGTGTTCTGTGTGACTTCGACACCTAAAAATTAGTGCAACATACCCAAATCCTTGACAGGAAAACACATACTCAGTGATGCAATGAAATCCAAAATAAAAGTGGAATTAGATCCTGTAATTATTATATCATCAACATAAATGAGCATGTAAATGCAATCTGATTGAGTATTCAAAATAAACAACGAGTTATCAGCTTTAGAAGCATAAAAACCAAGAGCAAGAAGACGATCAGTGAGTTTGGCAAACCAGGCTCGAAGAGCCTGTTTTAGTTCATATAGATATTTTTTTTTAAAACTTACATACATGCGTTGGATGATCAGGATAAACGAAACCAGGCGATTGTCTCATGAAAACTGCTTCCTCAAGGTCCCTCTGGAGAAAAGGGTTATACACATCCAATTGATAAAATGACCATTTCAAGTTATCTGCAAGAGAAAGAATGAGACAGACTGTTACTAGTTTAACGATGGGATTGAAGGTCTCGAAGAAATCGACGATGAAAGCCTTTGGCAACAAATCACGCTTTGCGACGTTCCAAGGTTCCATCAGCATGCCTTTTTGTCTTTAAGATCCATTTGGAGTCAATAATATTTAGATGAGTGGACAAAACAAGCTCCCATGTCTAATTTTGTAAGAGTGCTTGAAACTCGGTCTGCAAAGTAGATCACCACTCTTGATGTTTACAAGCCTCAGAGAAAGTGGATTCTTTTGGATGAGCAATAGATGATTTAAATGAGGGTTTTATGGTGGTGGTGAGAGACACAGATGGCTGAGGTTCAGGCCAGAGGATGGTACCATCGGTTCATGTTTTAGGGCAGTGGATATGATTGCGAGCACGAGTGATCATAGGATGAGGTGTATATGAGGAAGGATTAGGGTTAGGAGGTGACGGCACAGGGGAGGATAAGGATGTGCTAGGGTTTGTGGGGGAGTCAACATGTTGAGAAGATGATGAATTATGGCTTGAGGCAGATGTGGGAAGTGTTTGAGTGTGAGGTAAGTTCATGGGCTGAGCTAGTGGGTGAAGGGCCTATATGAGATGCAGTAGAGGGGGATGAATTCGAGTGGGGTGCAGCGGAAGGCCCATGTGGAAGTGGGACTAAATGAAAAGATGTAAGGAGAGTAGAGGGCGAGGAAGATGGGCTGGGCTGAGTAGCAAAAGGAAACAATTTTCCATTAAAGAAAACAACACGGGAAGTGTATGTATGACCCAATGGGAGATGAAGGCAAAGATATCCTTTATGGTCTGGGCTATAGCCCACAAAAGCACACATTTGAGACCGAAGATCAAGTTTGTGATGATTGAAGGGTCTTAAGTTGGGCCAATAAGCAGATCCAAAAACTTTAAGAAAATGATAATCCAGATGATGACCCATTACGATGTGATATGAAGATTTATTATTGAGGATGGGAGTTGGTACGTGGTTGATGAGAAATGTTGTCATTTGGAAGGTTTCGGTCCAAAAGCGTTGTGGCATGGATGCATGAGAAAGTAGGGAGAAGCCCATCACAACAATTTGTCGATGACATCTCTCAATACTACCATTTTGTTTATGTGAGTAAGGGCAAGTGGAACAGTGGATTATACCCTTAGAATGAAAAAGAGACCAAAAAGGACGAAATTCGCCCCCACCGTCCGTTTGGATGGAGATGACATTCTTGGAGAAGACATTTTGAGCATATTGAAGAAATGCACAAATAATAGGAGACACATTTGATTTAGTTTGCATAGGAAAGAACCAGAGATATTTAGAGTGATTATCTAAAATAGAAAAATAAAAGCAAGTTGAATGAGATAATAAAATGAGGGCTGGACCTTATACATCCATGAACAGTAATTGAAATGGCCCATTGGACCTAGTGGAAGAAAGAGGTTGGGGAAGAGCATGAGCTTTGCCAGACACACAAGCCAAACAAAACACAAGTCCATGCTTGGACAAAACATAAAGACTAAATGATTTTATTGCATGACTCATGATCAGGGCTGAGGGATGGCCTATTCTCTCATGCCATTGTTGTGGAGAGACTTGAGCATAAAGGAACGCTGCAGGAGATGTTGAGGTAGTCGACAGGAAGGTGATGAAATAAGACGGTAAGACATAGAGACCACCTTCAATGGGACCCTTGAGGAGCACCTCTTGAGAAGTCGAGTCCTTCACAAAAAAGAAATCCTTACGAAATTCAAAAAACACATGGTTATCATAAAAAAATTTACAAACTGAAAGTAATTTTCTAGAAATTGAAGAAACATGGAGGAGATTGTGAAGAAGAAAATTGCCAGAGGGAGAGCTCATCTGAGTAGATCCATAATGTTGACTGGGTAAGGTGGAATTGTCACCAATACTGACTTGGTTAGACCCCTGATAAGTTGTAGAGTCCAGATTGAAGGAGCCAAAATTTGAGGTGAAATGGTGCGTTGCTATCGAATTTGAGAACCAGTTGGAAGATGTCGAGATGTAAGGAGGCAGAGCCGTATAGTTAGCAGCAGCAGCTGGTGGAGGAAAGGCCTGGAACACATGGTTAAAGTGGTGATGTCATACCAAAGCTAAGTGTCCTACCCTATTGCAAACCTGGCATGGTGGATGAGAGTCAATTATATTTTGAAAGTAGTTTGGTGGAGTGCCCTGATTTCGACCACCAGAGTAAGGCGGATGGCCTCCATTACAACTACCACGACCTCTACGACCCCCACCACGAGACTGAGAGTTGCGACCTCTATTAGAGTTGGAACTATTTGAAGAGAAATTTGAGACAGTGTTATTTACGGAGAATGAAGAGTCCGAAAGTAATGCTTGATTTTGGTGAGTAAGATGCGACTCATGATTAAGTAAAAAACTAAAGATCTGATGAGGTGAAAGAGGATTAGTACGAGTAGTGAGGGAAGTCACAATGGACTCATACTCAGTGCCTAAACTAGCGAGAAGGTAAATAGAAAATTTATGATTTGTAAGAGTGTGCCCAACATTAGACAAAAAGGAAGAGAGAGATTTTTCTTTGTTGTAGTATTCAGTAACCGTCTCAGAGCCCTTGTGAAGAGTGACTAGTTGGTACAGAGTATGGACTACATGGGCGGTGGATTTAGCCAAGAAGAGATTGTGAAGGCTAGTCCATATTTTGTGGGATGTTTTGCAATCAAGAACCTATCGAAGAATAGAGTTGGACATCGAAGAGTTTAAAATGGAAAGGAGTAGCTGGTCTTTTAAGACCCCATTTCGCAAACTTAGGATTGGCAACTCCAACAATGAAGGCAGTGGGTGAAGGTATAGTACCGTCCAAATAGCCAAACAGTTGATGTGCCTTAAGGAAGTGAGTGATTTACGCTTACCAAAATAATAAATTCTCTAAGGTAAGTTTGATATTAACAAAATGGGTGGAGGAAGAGATAAGGGAGGGATTATAAGAAGTGGAATCAAGAGTTTTATCTGAGGCTGCCATGCCGTGTAGAAGGTGACGTTGGTCATTGTGTTAAGATCTCATAAAAAATCGCCCATTAACAAGGTCCTAAACACACACAGACATCCGAGATTGCACCACTTGTGGAGGCAAACACAACATTGGAGGGCTTCTCTAGGGGTCTAGAGGATACCCTAGGAAGTTTGGAAGAGACGTACGGGTCAATTGGGACGTGGCTCACTTTTTCTCACTTCACCGTGCCACGACTCGGTCCTGACAGCACCATAACAGTGCCACGGCTTAGCCCTGACACTGTTTTTGACATGCCTCAACAGCCCCATGACATTGCCACTGACATGCCATTAAGGCTGCAAACAAACAGAACTGCTCGTGAACAATTTGAGCTCGACTCGTATAAACTCGATTCGAACTCGATTCGTTTAATAAATGAGTTGTTCATGGGCACTAATATTGGTTCGAATATTAAACGAGCTAAACTCGTATAATCTCGACTCGACTCGTATAAACTCGGTTTGTATTCGTGAACAAGATTCGTATAAACTCGATTCGACTCGTTTTAAGCTCGTAACAATACTCGTAATATTTCTATATACATATATATTAGCTTGCATATATTCTTACATATATTCTTTTATTATATATATTTTCTGTGTTATATATATTATTTTTAATATTTTGTATAAGTAATATATTTTGTTACTTTATGTAAAAGTAGCATTTTATTTATTTACAATAATAATGTATTAAGTTCACAAAAAAATTATTGAGTCAAATATTTATAAAGAGTAAGAAACTCGAGTAATTACTCGACTAAGTTGGGCTCGTTCGTTAGAGAGTAAAAACAAAGATCGATAAATAACTCGATTCGACTCGAGCTCGTCTTTGATTGGCTCGAATTCGACTCGACTCGGCAAACTCTCAGCTCGACTCGAACTCGAACTCGAGTTATTTGAGTCCAGCTCGACTCGACTCAACTCGAACTCGTCTTTGATCGGATCGTTTGCAGCCCTACTGATGCCATGATAGGACCCCGACACTGCTGCTGACATGCCTTAACAGCCCCACGGCATATGCCAAGATAGCCAGCAAAGTTAGTGGCACGCCCAGCATGCAAGCCAGCAGCCTAACGTGCCTTAGCATGCCGATTAGCATGCCAACAACACCACCAGCGTGCACCAGCAGTCCAACGATGGCATTAGCATGCCCACGCAACAGCTCAATGCTCTGGCAGCACTAGTAGGCAGCCCAGCACCCAGACCCATGCTTAGGTCATGCTAGCCATGCCCACATGCAGCCCAACAGCACCACCCGGCTATCCGCACACCAGCAGCAAGTTATGGCCAGCACTTGGTTATGTCCATGACTTTTGCCATGGAGCAGCCAAGACCACCTAAAGCACGCCACCAACAGCACATCAGTCATACCTATGGCCCATGCCATGGTTATGACTTCCCCATAGGCATGCCATGCCAAGTCAACCCCGTAGGCGTGCCATGACACGTCCATGCTATCCCCACAACAGTGCAATAGCCCATGCCATGACACGCCTATGCTAGCCCCACAACAGTGCAATAGCCCATGCCATGACACGTCCAGGCTAGCCTAACAACCATGCCATGACATACCCTTGACATTATCGCTGACAAGCCTGGACAGGCCAACGAGCCTTGCCTCGATACTGTCGTTGACGAGCCCGGACAGCCCCACCGGTCATGCCTCGACATGGCTTGACAACCTCACGGGCCTTGCCTTAACACTGTCATTGACAGCCCCATGGACCATGCATCGACACTGTCATTGATAGCCCTTGACAATCCCATGGCCCTTGCCTCGCAGTCCAGCAAGGTTAGTGACAAGCCAGCAGCACAGCAACACGCCCCCAGTCCCCCCAACAGTAGCCCCATGCGCGTAGTAAGCCCCTAGCCCAGCCGCACACCCCAGCAGGTACATAGCCTGCATGCACCCAGGCGCATGCCAGCGCCTAGGCCCCCAACCCAACAGCTAGCACTAGTGGCCATGCCTACGCATGGACCACCCCAAGCCAGCAAGACCAGCACCCAGGCACCCTGTTTAGGCCATGCCAACAGCACCATCCATGCACCAGAATGCCCATGGCCCATGCCATGGGCTATCCTAGGCCATCCAAGTGCTAAGTCTAATAGAATCTTAGTTCAATTAGGATTTAATTTATCTTTTATGAGATTCATTAGGAGTCTCCAACTTGTTATGTTCTTTTATAAATAGGACATTAGGTAGTTTATTTTACATTTTTTGAACATTTGACATATTTTCCTAGAGAGGAATAGGTTGTTTGAAATATCATTAAAGTGCCGTTGCACTTGGGCTTTAGAGGTGCAATTCGTGAATCCTCTAGAGAGGATTACACCATGCAATTTGTGAATGATGTGTTTCATTTATCTTTCCTTCATCATCTTTTAATTCGTGAATATGTGATAAATTATCTATCAATCTTATAAGTAGTTTTGTTTTCATATTTATCTTGCATTATTTGTCTATTTTCTAGTTTGTTCTTTCATATCAAAAATACCAAAAATATTACTTTTCATATCTTTTTATTTTTTCAAATGCTCAAAAATACCAAAAATAGTCTTCTTCTAATTGTCAATCTTAGTCAAATTCCAGATTCCAACAATCCCATATATTGCCATAGTCATATTTTCTCGCACTTTCTCACCCACCAAACACTTTCGATTTTTCCATCCATCTATATACTCGAAAATCACCAATAAATGTCTCTAGAAAATACTTTCCTTCCCTCCAAAGTCCAAACACATTTTAGCCGAAATCCATAGTCTAGCTTTAGGGTTACCTACACTTTCGAAACCCAAAATCAAAACCTAATCCTACTACAACTCCTAGTCATGACCCAACTCCAACTCTTAAACATAACCCAAATCCCAAATCCAACTCATAATCCCTTCTGTTGAGGTAAAATTGTGTGGTTGGCATTTCCTTGTAAAAAATTTGTGTAATTGAGTTGTAACCTATGGTGGGAGTGAGTCAACATGAAGATGATCAAAATGGCTCGAGAAAGACCTCACACAATGATCTCGCTCGATAGTCGTTCGACCTAGCGCTTGAGCGAAGCTCAGGCAGAGACTTCGCTCGACCCTCGCTGTACATGGCGCTCAAGCGAGAATGAAGTAGTGACTTCGCTCAACTGTCGCTTGACACCACGCTCGAGCAAAGTTCAGACAAAGACTTCGCTCGACATCCCGCTCGAGCGAGTATCGTGACAAATCAGTTTTTCTAAGATTTGAGCGCTGTTTCAGAATGAGGCTTAGAAAAATAACATTATGTTTCCTGCCCCTGTGTGGAAAAAAACTGAGCAAAAACAAGATAACTCTTTCAAGAACCATTGAGAGAAACTCCTCCCCACATTTAAAGATACTTCTCTCTTGGATTACATATCTCCACCACAACACACTCAAAATTTAACTTTTGGTGAATCCATTAGAGTAGACGTGTTCATCAAGCTGGAAGAGTTCTTTAAGTTGTTTTGATGAATAAATCAAGATGTCTTTGTGAGAAGTTATAGAAAGGTCGGAGTTTCGGCACTACATACGTGTAGAGATCGAGTGGGTCACTCGTGGTGTTGCAAGCCAAGTTTAGCTGCTACAATGAGTTTGTGAGTGTTTCTAAATTGGTTATAACAAACTAAAGTTTTTATAGTGGACTTGAGGTAGTGTCTTACACTCAGAGTAGTTTTAGATTTTGAAGAGGTTCTTCAAATGAGTTTCCCCTTCATGAGCAAAACCAGTGTGTTGATTTATATTGTTATGCTTCTTTGATTGTTTGTTTGCGTTGATTTATTTTTAAACGTTCATAATTTTTATGAACACCTATTCACCCCCATTCTAGATATTGTAAAGTGTCTGACCACTGTTTTTTCACCTTCCCTATCCAAACGCATCATCCTTCCATCCTATTCCAACTTAAATTCCTAATCCTACCCAAACTCATATAAGACTAATCTATCTTACAGCCAAATACAAAATACATTTCCCACAACCAAAACCTAATCCCAATAGGACTCTTATAATTTAGGAATCCTAATTCCAATCCAAGTTTTGACCAAAACGTATCCTAAGATAACATTTTTACATCCTCATACCATCCAAAACACAAAATCATAGACCCATCTTATGAATCTCGAAATCTTTTTGACCCTTTAATAAAATCCTAGCCACACCACACCTTATAAGTCATACACTTTATCAAAAAGATCACAACCTATAAGCTTATCCAAATGACATTCCTTTAATCATTTTTCCACCATAACATATCACTTAAACCATCCTATCTCCTTACTCATACCATATCTATTCATAAACAATATAACCTCATAGCCATAGGAACTCAAGAAAACAACGAATAAGCTAATTTCAAGCAAGTTGTCGAGAAACCTTCGGTCATTAGAAGAAGACGTGCATAAAGAGGACCACATTGTTTAGGGACTAGTCCGATGTCTCTAACACACTGACTCATGATACCATGTTGAGTTTTTGAAGATGTAGAGAATGTGTGTTGATAAAAGTGATAAGAGAAAAACTAGGAGAGCATTATCCTCGAAAATTCTCATATGTTCTCCATGTCTCAATTACATTTATACCATTCAAAGTAATAACATAATTGATTCCTTTTCTAATCATTGATTGCTAGCTGTCCTCTAGGATACAGTTTGTTATATTATTCTTTTTGTTAGGGCTGTAAAAAGATTGAATCAGATCGACGAACTGGACCAAATTCCATTTAGTCCAATTTATATATGGACCGAATAATTCCGGTCCAGTCCGATCCAGGAGGAGAAAACCCTTACCATATATATATATATATATATATATATATATATAAATAATAGTATATAAATTATAATATTAATATTAATATGGATTAATACAATAACATATTAATATATAATATATACTCTTATAATATTAACATATTATAATTTATAATAGTTCACTACTTGTAATATAAAAATATAAATTATAGTATATCTATATGGAGTATTAGTAATAACTTATAAATAATAAATGTATTATTATTATTTAATATATTATTACTAATTTATCACTATTTACTAATATATAAATATATAATATACTAATGAAATAGTGTTATTAGTAATATTTTTCTCCTATTTTTTTAATTTAAATTATTTTTCTTTTGTCATTTTAAAAAGAGTGAGTTTTTTTTAAATATTTTTTTACTTAAATCTATGTTAAATATGTAAATTGGACTAAAAATAATTAAATTTAGATAAAAAAAAATGATTTGATCATTATATAATTTTAGATTAAATTTAACCTATTAAATCATTTGGGAGTATCCCTAAACTAGACCGGACCATCTCTGAATTGAATTGGACCAGACCGGTATGGATTGAATCGGAGTTTGGTCTGGTCCTGGGTAAGAGAATTCTTAAACCGAATGGAACCAGTCCGCAAATTTTTTGGACCAAACCGGATCAGACTATTTACACTCCAACTTTTTGCAATGTTATGATTGCAGGTGATATTTTGTTATTTATCTAAGTACGAGACAGCACCATTTGATAGTATAGAAGAATGTGTCCCAATAACATATACGTAAAAAAAAAATACACAAATGATGTATAAATAATATTTTTAATTTTTTTACATCAACCATCTAGATGTATAGTCAGCTAAAAATGTATAATGCTAACTAATAACTAATATAATGATCAAGGTCCAGATTGTAGAAAAAGAAATAGACATGGAGTACGTTTGAGATGAGGTCAGAAAAAAAAAAAGAAATGTTTTATCAAATCAAACCACCAGAACTTCAGAGTCACGTAATTAAAGATGCCGCCATTTAGTGCAAAAATGATTTAGATTGGAATATTAATTAATTTTAATTAAGAAAACGTTGCGTGCACAAATTACAATATTCACCAGTGGGCCCGTTCTGCCATTGGATAAACCTCAGAGAAAAACAAAGGCCCAAAACGGGACCCACTATTTCTTCTCTCTTATCTCATCCTCCCGAGGCAGCAAACCTAACTCCGAACCATCTCGTATCTGACCAAGAAATTCCACCTGTCACTCATCTGTTGCTATGGAGTCTGCCTCGGTCTTACGCAACCCGGCACTTTTTCAGTCCCTTCCTCACTCTTCCTGCAGCATCTCTCTCTCCCTTTCTCTCCAGAAAGAAAACCACCCAGAGACGTGTTGATTATCGGTTATTGATCATCATGAGGTATAGTCGGTTGATCGGCGTTTACTTTTTTTTTTTTTTTTTTGACGGTTTTGGACTTGTTTCTTTCCGTGTAAACTTTTCCCGGAAAGTTTTTTGGTTGGGAAACGATCACTTATATTTTTTTTTTTATTGTCTTCTTTTTTGACTCCCTGTTCATGTTAATGGATATATCGAGTGGTTCTTGTTGTGATGTTCGGTGGAGAGAGTTTAATCTTTACTCTAAATCTATTTCCTCCTCCCCTCTCTCGGGTAAAATTTCAGTGGAAGGCGCTAGCGGGAATCTAACGGCGCAAGGGGTCGTGTGCTATGCGATCTTAGTGTCCTCTCCTTGCGTTCGATTTGTATGATGTTGTGATGTCTTGGGCTGTTTTCCTTTTTAATGAATTCCTGTTACAGTTGAAGGGATGATTTTGTGGTGCTTTCAATTTATGGGCTCGTGTTTGGTTGCTGAAAAAAGTTTTAGAAAGGAAAATAATCTGAACATTTATTATTTTTGGAAAGAGAGATTATTCATCTGGGGAAAAACGAGAGAGGAGAAAACTCACGCACACACTGCCTTGAGCTAAATTTAACCAATAGGGCTTATGCAGTTTATGCTTGGTGAGTGTACAGCCACTTGGTGTAAGGAAGGGAAACCGCAGAGTTTATAAATGTTTTCCATAGCAGTCGAACAGGTTGGGTTGATAAATTATATGATTTTTTCTAAAAAGTTTTCTTAATTACTTACTTTACCGTATCAGTGTGGCAACCTAGGAAGAAATACAAAATATGATACTGAAGTGATATTGTGTGGCTGTTAGGAGTGTGATAGACGTGCATATGCGAACACATACACCGATACACGCTTTAGTTGTACATTTGTGCACTCTGCGTATTTCTGGTGTTGTTGGAAAATTGGATGCAGGACTTACATAGGCATGACTTATGTTTATATGATTCGGTGTCTCAAGGTTGCCATTATATGGACTTTATTTGTTAGGATTAATTTTTCCCCAAACAAAAATGGAAGAACAACTAACTCTTATTGGTTGACTCACGTGGTAAAGGCCTTGATCTTTACTTTAGGATTAGTCAGTTATATTTTTTGATGGGGGCAAGGGATATAACTTAACGATAGAATGTAACCTTGATTTGGTGGAAGTCATTAGTTCGAGCCTGAATATCACCTTGTTGGTATGCTTCCTCCAGATCTAAGGTTCTAATCTTCTTAAGTGCAAACAATTCCTATGGGCCATCGAATTGGAAGATTTTCTCTTTAAATTACCTAAGGTGTACTTGAGGAAACTCCTTACTATGGAACTGTGCACCCTTAGGTTTAGTCAAGACGCCATTCTCGAGCACCCAGTGCCAATAAAACAAATGTGGGAACACAATGTAATGATAAATGTTCAGATCAATATGATCAAGTTCATTATGGCTGGAGGCTGTTATTCCAAAGAGTTGGCCATGAGTTGGGCCAAAAGGGTCGCCTGCCTTGCCACTTTACCTAATGGATGCGCAAGGAGTCCGATAAATGGAGAATGGGGCAGGTACGACTTATGAGTATTGTAAACCAACAAGTCTAGCACGGGCTGGGTTGTACTTTGTAGTTTGTACAAGGGTACAGACCCTATCCCAACTAATTTATCTCTCTCTCAAGCTCATGCAGAGTAGTAGCAATCATTTTACCCCTAGGGGTTGGCTCAAATTGTAAAGGCCTTGGGCTTGGGGCTATGCTCCTTTCAGGTCTAAGGTTCAAATCATCTTGGGTGCAAACAATCTCTAAGGGCCGTCAAATTGGAGGATTTTTTCCTTGAATCATCCGAGGTGCAATTGTGGAGGGCCTATGCACCCATAGGATTAGTCGAGATGTTGTTCATGGACACCCGGTGCCAATAAAAGAAAAGTAACCATTTTTATCTCCTTCCTCATATTTTTTTTATAAGAATAAAAAATTTTGTTATAAAAATCAAAAGGCATACCCAGGTAACAAGAAATATACAAGAGGGGATCTTTTTATCTAGTATGATCTTGTTTTCTTTTCCAAATAAGTTGCAGTGGGTTGCATGTAGGCATAGAAGACTTCATCTGGTGGGGTGTAGGGATCAACATAAATTGTGAGCGTTGAGCAGATTTGGATAATCGGATGGAAAACCTTTCCGTGGTGCATCCCATTTCCGTTCTAGTGGTAAATCCGCGATGGAGATAAAATCTTATCTCTAAGTTTTAAAACATTCCAAGTATATAGGTCAGATTATTCTTGTTAATAATATGCACACAAATATGGTTGGAAGATTTCTTTTGGCTTGCAGTGGCACCTGGTGTAGAAAATCACATTTCGCATCATCTCCATGGCCCTATTAGCATTTTCTAATGTCTACTCTTCTTAGTCCTGTTACCACACAAATCTGGCTATATGCATGTGTTCAGATTTTCATAATAACATACTCTTTGAAGGCATTTTTTTTTAGAAGATTTACTGTTCACTTGTGCTGAATACTTATTCTGATATGCTTGGTTTACTTTGCAGGATGAAGATGAATGCATGCTTTCATTTTTTATAATTCAATGGATTAATTAGTGTGCTGCCTCCGTTTTTGTGACTTGTATTGATTACGAGACATTTTCTCAATGGGGGGAGCTTGTTCGAGGAAGAGAGGCCAGGTAGACAATGAAGACGGTTTACTTAGAGGGTCATCTGGAAGATATTGTAAAAGTGGGAGCTCAAAGTGGTTGGCAACTTCATTTTCGCGTCCTGCTATAGATATTCAACTGGGTAGAGGAAAATGCCCATCACTCATGGACTTGTGTATACGGAAAATACGTGAGGTACTTGTTGTATATATCATGGTTGGTTCAGAATCCCAACTGCTTGTCTGATCTCTTTTGCTCCTTTCTCTCACAGGACATTGATAGGTATGGAACCTTTTCTTTGCTCCCAAGGGACATTAGTCAGCAGATCTTTAATGAATTGGTGTATTGCCAGCTTCTAACTGATGCTTCTCTGGAAGCATTTCGAGATTGTGCTCTTCAGGTAATTCACAGTGAATTATTTGGAAAGTTGGCTTTATTTCATTTGCTGGTATTAAATTTCCTATGTTTTGATAAGTAATTTCCCATTAGTTCTCAGTCTGCCATGCTTTACCGTTCCTTCATGTGCTTGACAGGATCTTTACTTGGGACAATACCCTGGGGTGAATGATAATTGGATGGATGTGATCTCTTCACAGGGGTCATCTTTGCTTTCTGTTGATCTCTCTGGTTCTGAAGTTACGGATACTGGGTTGCTTCATCTCAAAGATTGTACAAATCTTCAAGCCTTATATTTTAATTGTTGTGATCAAATTTCCAACCGTGGGCTGGAATACCTTAGTGGTAGTCTTTCCTGTGCCTTTTCTGTTAATGTGTTGCTTTTGGTCATTTTCTATTTTCACTCAGTAATTTAACTTTTGTAGATGATTAGCAGAAGTATTTGATAGTGAAAGTACTATAATACGAGGAGTTATATCTACGAAAAGAAGGTATTACTTATAGAAGAATCAAGAAAAGAATGAAAAATGGATGCAAGATAAAGAGGAAGCGCTGGGTGGAGTGTAGAAAAAGAGAATCAGTATTAGTCTGATTCTCATCAAAAAATAATATTAGTCTGATTACTTATAAAAATACATCACGTGTACATGGCTTATGGCTAGTATTCTCATAAAAAAATTTATTACTTTTAAAAAAGAATAACAGAATTGACTCTTTTTTTTTAAAGGTAATCAAGAAGTCTAAAAGTATCTGAAAATCAAACTCAGGCATAGGTGTCTCAGACCTTCAGAGCCAAAAGGGCTCTTAAACTGTATGCTCAACCTTTACATTGGCTGAGAGGAAAGGAAGCCAGATGTTTCCTAATCAAATAAGATTGGTTTCATGTCATCTTTGTGCTAAGTTCTGGGTGTTGGAAATGGGAGTTTTATGACATGCATTTTGTCTACCATATGTTACTGCAAGATTAATTCTTCCTCTGTTTTCTTTTTCTTTTTCTTTTTTTCCTTTTTTTTCCCATTTTTTCAGAAGTATTCTATTAAAATCATTTATTTTTTGGGCATAACTCTACATAAATTAACTTTATCTTCCATAGTGCTCTTGAACTTTTCGACATTTCGTCAAACTTGAGATGGATGTGAATTGCCATTGTGCCTTCTATGTATTCTTGAATTGGGTGGTTTATGCATGTTGTGTATGACAATTACTAAACGATTCAGGTCTTTCAAACTTGACAAGTTTGAGTTTTAGAAGAAACAATGCAATTACTGCCAAGGGAATGAGTGCCTTTTCCAGTTTAGTTAACCTGGTCAAGTTGGACCTGGAGAGATGTCTTGAGATTCATGGTGGGCTTGTTCATCTTAAAGGTATTTATTATCTGTGTGTACTTTCATTCAGGACACACCCCCAAAAATAGATAAGAAAAACACAAATGCTTCCATGAATTATGATGAGTTAGGTGATTGATTAAATAAATAATATTGTTACCTAATACTATTTTAGATTAAATGTTAATTGGGGGATATATAATGTGGGTGGCTCTCTTGTTTTACAAATCTATTCCCTCGTGGAGGTTGAATCCAAGACCTCCCCAATCTGAAGGGATGAGTACTACCCGGTTAAACATATTTTAATTTAGAAGAAATTATGGTAGAGTTTCTTTTAGTAAAGATGATCAAAGCCGACCATAGAGTGGAAATAAAAATCCAATGGAAATATTGTTGAATCCATTCTCAAACAAAATGAGTACGTGATAGAGCCTAGAGGTGTCATTGGAGATCTGTAAAAATAACCTTGTAAAGGACTTGGGTACTGCTGACACTATCCCTTGACAACAGGAACATCACATGCTGTTATTTTTGCTTTCTCACCATTGGTGTTGCATATATCTTGTTGCAGGTTTAAAGAAGTTGGAGTCTCTCAATCTCAAGTGCTGTAATTGCATTACAGATGATGACATGAAGCCTCTATCTGGTAACTTACAATTTGGGATCTTTTAGTTTATTTTTTTCTCTTAGTGGTTTTATGACCCTTAATTCTGTAGTCTTCTTTTATGGCTATCATCACTCACTTGCTGTCTGTCTTTTTGTCTCCGAAGAATTGTTTGTTAAGAGTCTTAAGACTATAAATGGGGTGCATTTATGCAAGAAAAAAAAATGGGAATAAAAGAAAATGTTCCTCCGGTCATTGTGGCAGTGTTTTACAGGTTATGACTCTGTTAGTCTAGCTACGATCTTTAAGGGTTTTATTTTGTAATTTTATTTTTCTAAGCTGATGTGGGGCTAGGAGTGTTTCAAGTTATGGGCCAGATCAAGGTTTTAGGATTTCATCCGATTGCAATAAGGGCTTGTTTGGAAATAGATCTCATCCCAAAATTCTCATCTTATCTCATCTCATTCCATCTCCTTCCCAAACATAATTTAAGTACAAAATTTTCAAACTAATCATCATAAAATTTTCAAACTAATCATTAAAACTTTCACAAACTTCCAAACAAAAAATAAAAAAACAATTCAACATTTTCAAATCCCCGAACAAAAATAATATTATAAAACTATATTCTAACAATATTTTAACAGAATATTTTACTCAACTTTTTCTCTCCCCTTTCCCAAAATACAAACATACTCAACTCAAACTATCTCACTACTATTCACAAATAATCATACTTTTATTCACAAACTATCTTACTACTATTCACAAAATTATCATTTAATTTCAATCCCCAAACAAGCCCTAAAAACTCAGCATTTGGCTTTACATTCTGCTAACAAGCTCCTGCGTCATCTGTGAAGTTGAACAGCTTGTGGAATTACGACAAATACATGTTGATAATTTCATTTGAAGCTTTTGCTGTGTTGGCATGTGCTTTGAGTTAAGATGTGTGGTTAGTAATTGAGATGGTCTATTGCGGTACTGTGTGAATCACTCATTAGTAAAATTTCAGGGCTTATCAACTTGAAAGCATTGGAGATTTCATGCAGTAAGGTGACTGATTTCGGCATCGCTTTCTTGAAAGGTACCATTGGTATATTTTTTTAATAAGTTATCTTTCCTATATCTTTTAGATTATATTTAGCCTTCATGTTATGAGGATAACCTGTAACAGTTATGGGCCCATGACTTGGGCTTATCCCAGTTACCTTGGGGCGTTCTATTTTTACTAAATAGGAAAAAATGAAAAGAAAGAAAATAATGTGGAAGGTTCTCTTTCTGTTTTAAAAAAGGTATGAAGTTGAGAAACTGGAACGGCTTACCAACAAAATAATGGTAGCTGAACCAGACACTCTAATTATGTGCCACCTTTTCCTTGAATCCTGGTGACATCTGTTTGCACTTAACTTGGATTGGTTTTGCATTTACTAATTATGTTTCAGTTAGAAAACTTGGTTGTTAACAATTATTTTATGAGTACCCGTAAGTCTCTTTGTTATGTAATACTCATGAAGAAAGATGTCACCTCTCCTTCTGTAGATTGTGAATCAGGCCGCAGGAGACCATCTGGGCTGAAGGAAATGGCATAAAAACTCAAAAACTGAAATGAAGGAAATGATATAGATATTCTCATGATTGTTTGGCTCTTTGGTTTTGAATTATTTCCATGTATTCTAAACAGGGCCTCTTTTTTAAACAACTTGTAGGAAAATATTTGGGTCTCTTTTGTCCTAACACTGTATTCACTTCTTCCTTTATTATAATTTCTGTCATATTATTTCTCTGTGTTGTAGGGCTGTGCAAGCTTTCTATGTTGAACTTGGAGAGATGCCCGGTTACTGCTGCATGCTTGGACTCTCTTTCAGGTTTTAATTTTTTTAAGGGCTTGGCCTTCCTGCCAATCTGTTTATTCTCATTCCAATATGAATAAGGCTTGTAATTATACAATATTATATATATGATGTAATTGCAGCTCTAGGATATCATTCTCGAACATTCTCATGTTCTTTGCATCTCTGTTTGTAATTGTTATCATGAGAGATGATGAACAGTAAAAAAGGAAAATGATAGACATACAACCTTTTTTACCATCCTTGATACAACTGTCTTAAACGAGGGGCATTTTCGAGAAATAACTTTTAAAATTAACATCGCTTTACATAATGCCCTCATTTTAAAAAGGGTTGTACATGTGGGTGAATTTTTGGTGGCTTGTCACTTCAAGAATGTGGATGATGGCGTCAACTGGGCTTTTGGGGGAGTTTATGGACCTAGCAGGAGTTTTCTACGGAAGGAAATGTCTGGAATCTGTAGTTGGTGGGACCTTCCATGGTGCTTTGGAGGGGACTTCAACGTTTCTCGCTTCCCTTGTGAAAGTGATGGGGTCTTGTCAATTTCTAAAGCTATGTCAGATTTTTTAGAGCTCATTTCTGAGCTCCAGTTGATTGATTTGCCTACGGCAGGTGGTATATTCACATGGTCTAATGGGTGAGCTTGGTCCCGTTTAGATAGATTCTTGGTGTCGCTCTCTTGGGAAGCTTTATTTCCGGACTTAAGTCAGAAAAGATTGCAGCGCATTGTTTCAGATCACTTTCCCATTATGTTGGACTGTGGAAGCATTTTTAATGGGAAGAGACCTTTCAAATTCAAAAATATGTGGCTGTTGGAGGGTTTTGTTGAAGAAGTGAAAATGTGGCAGACCTCCTATCAATTTTCAGGCACCCCCAGCTATGTTTTGGCTGGAAAATTAAAGGAGCTTAAAAAAGACTTGGAGAAATGGAATGCGGAGTCTTTTGGCAATGTGGCTAATAACAAAAAACATTTTATTTTATTTTTTTATAAGTAAAAATTTCATTAAACAAAGGCAAAAGCCAATTACAAGAAACTCCATGGCCTTTCAAGTAGGCGCATTGGATATAAGGAAATCATGCAGATCCCTGGCATTAAAGTCAACGGCAATGGACCACGTACAAAGGGTTCTATGAAATAAAGCTATCAACTCCTTGTTGGATTTGTCTTTGTCCTTAAAAAGTCTGCCTGTTGCGCTCCAGCCAAAGACACCACGAGTCTACCCGTTGCGCTGCAGAAAGCATCTAATGGACAAGTTGCATAATTTAAAGGAGTTGGAGATGATGGGTTCTTTAACTTTTGAGGAAAAGGAAAAGAAAGATGGCTTGCGTGCAGAAATTTAAAAATTAACTCTTATGAATTTTGTGGCTAAAGGAAGGTGATAAATGTACTAAATTCTTCCATAAAATGGCAAATTCTCACTGCAGAAATAATGCCATAGAAGTTCTCCACATTGGTGGTAATGGGATTTGTGAAAAGGAGGAGATTGAAGCTAGCATTGTGGACTTTTACGAGAAGCTCTTTCGTGAGGAATTTACATGGAGACCCAAATTGGATGGTTTGTCTTTTGATTCCATTGACCAATTTCAGCTACTTGGTTAGAGAGACCTTTCGAAGAAGATGATGTTCTCGATGTGGTCAGGGGCACGTGCTGGCGTCTTCGCCGAGGGCCATCCGACGTCGGCCTTTCCTCCGGCGAGCTGTACTTTTGAGATTGCAGCTATTTTCGTCCTTACGTCAACGCAGAGAGAGTTGCTTACCTCCGGCTAGGCTACTGGGACTATTCCGACGTCGTTCTTTCTCCAGCAACCGCATTTTTTGGCTGCTTCAATTTCGGTGCAGATCTGGTATCACACCACTTCTGAGTGTATCACTGCACGAAGGCTGAAATGAAGCTTGGGAAGCCCTTGCATTTGTTATCATATTTTTAATTTAACATGGGGCATGTGGTCCGATTTTGGGTGGAATCGAAGGCTTTTGAAATTTTACCAGAAGCATGGTGGTTTTCTTAGAATATTGTGGAGAGGAGTAGAAGGGTTTGGAGGTCTATAGTTATGGGTAGCAGTGGTATAAGATGGCTCATGACCATGGTGGAAGCAGCTTTACAGGAGGGAAGAGATCTAAAATTCTCAAAACATTTATGCAAAGGAAATAGTGCATTTACGGTTCAACGATGCTCTAATGTACATGGTAGATATCTAACTGTCACTGAACATGGTGGAGGAGGCCAACGGAGTGTTGTAGTCATTCCTGAAGGGTATGAAGGCCAGGATTGGGAGAAGTTTGCTGTTGAACTATGCAGAGCTGCGGATTTTTTTTTTTCCTCTCATGCAGATGGGTCAAAGAAGGCAAGTCAGAAGAGGACATCCATTCACGAGAATATCAACATGGAGGTGAATAAAAAAGATCGCAAGAAACTGGGGTCTCAAAGTCAATCATATGCAGCAGTTTTGAAGACGGGGCAAGCTTCAGGGTCTCAGAGTGAGGGGAACTGTGTAAGTGGTTTGCAGTTAATGCAAGCCCAAAATCAGCTTAATGTGATGCTCAAAACACTAAAAGAGATGGAAACCCAGCTTGCTGAGTTGAGTGCAGCGATTGCTTTCCTATTTTCGAAAATAGACTTGCCTTTGGTTGGAGGGAACAAGATCGCAAGAAACAAGCATAGGATAGGCTCGAATCCTCTAAGCTTAGATAAAGAAAAACGGAAAATTGGATTTGGTCTCCCTATAACTAGATCCAAGAGAGTGTGGCGGGTCAAAAGAAAAAGTAGGTTATTTAAAGCTGGTTCTACATCGGGTATTGGTGTTGAGACATCCGTAATAGAATACCCTTTGCCACAGGTGATACAGAAAAGACCGATAATCGATGTTACACCCTTGGTCAATCCTGAAAAAACTATGGCTCACACATCAGAGATAAAAGATAATGGTGTAATATCAAGTTCTGAAAGAGATGTAGTGTTCGTCGAAGTGGCTCATACAGGGTTGTTAGAGTTGAAGGGTTTGCCATTGGAAACTTGCGAGGAGAGTACCATTGGAGTTGTTGAGGATGCACGGGATGAAGGCTTTGGACACGATGCTTCGGGAGAAGATGTTGTTCCCTTGGTATCTCTTCCTCCCCTTGGATCATCATCGAATTAGGTTTTGCAAAAGGCTTATGAGATCCAGCATGTCGTGGGAATCTCACATGGAGGATGTGAAGATCAATTTAAAGTACTACTCACTACGATGGAGGCGAGTCACTCGCGTGACTCCAAATCAAGTTTTAAGAGAAGTATGGAGTTGCAACGTCTTTCTTGGGAAATCAATTGCAATGCTCTTGGTGGTACCTCAAGTCGGAAGACTAAAGGGATGGCATGATGTTCTCAAATAGGGCTTTTTGGGTTGAGGTTGGGGAGGGGTGTTTCATTCTTACTCGGGCTTAATGTATTTTGGCTAGTTTTTTACGAGGTTTTGGGGCTTTTGAGGAGTTCTTTAGTATGGGATAGGTGTTTTCTTGTATACATCCACTGTACTTGGTTACTCTTTTTGATATATATAATATTTTTACTTATCAAAAAAAAAAAAAGATAAGGCGCTGGGCTTGGATGATTTTTCCATGGCATTCTTCCAAGCTTGTTGGGATGTAGTGAAGGATGACATCATGAAAGTTTTTAAGAATTCCACTCCTTCCTGAAATTTGAGAAGAGCTTCAACTCTACATTCATCGCTCTTATTCCTAAAAAGGTGGGTGTTGCGGAAAT
Organism: Platycarya longipes; assembly: GCA_036559045.1. NCBI lineage: Eukaryota > Viridiplantae > Streptophyta > Magnoliopsida > Fagales > Juglandaceae > Platycarya > Platycarya longipes. The sequence goes on from CM071789.1 coordinate 51,739,705, forward strand.
GAGAGATTATCGCCCTATTAGCCTGGTAAATGGGGTGTATAAGATAATCTCTAAGGTGTTAGCAAATCGGCTTAGTGCGGTTATAGATAAGATTATCCCAAAGCCTTAAAATGCCTTTGTGAGGGGTTGACAAATTCTTGACTCAATCTTAGTTGCCCATGAATGTTTGGAAAGCAGAAAACAAATGGGGCAACCTGGAATTTTAATTAAACTGGACGTGGAAAAGGCTTTTGACCATGTCAATTGGGATTTTCTTCTCTACTTTCTGGGAAAATTTGGTTTTGGTGAGAAGTGGTGCTCATGGATTAGATATTGCATTTTGACAGCCAGATTTTTTATTTTGATCAATGAATCTATGGCTGGTTTCTTCACTAGTTCTCGCGAGTTAAGACAAGGAGATCCTTTATCTCCTCTCCTATTTGTTATGGTAATGGATGCATTGAGTCGCATGATCAATGCGGTTGTGGTGGCTTTGTTTTAGGTTTTGAGGTGGGTGACGATGCTCGGGGCAAAATCATTGTTTCCCCCACCTTCTCTTTGCAGATGACACTCTCATTTTCAGCGATCCCAATCAAGATCATCTTAGAGCATTGAGAGCTTTGTTGATGTGCTTTGAAGCTATTTCCGGCCTCAGAATTAACTTAGCTAAGTCTGAAATTGTTCTTGTTGGTATTGTCAATAACTCCCTTGATCTTGCCAATCTATTGGGATGTAAGGTCTCTAATCTTCCTATGAAATATCTCGGGTTACCTTTGGGGGTTACACACAAATCTACATCCATCTAGGATGGAGTGATTGAGAAGATTGAGAGAAGGCTAGCTGGCTGGAAAAAGATTTATCTGTCGAAAGGGGGGAGACTGACATTGATTAAAAGCTCCTTGTCTAATCTCCCCTCTTATTTCCTATCCATTTTCCCTTTACCTGCAGAAGGAGAAAAAAAGATTGAGAAAATTTTCAGGAATTTCTTGTGACAGAAATGGGAATGAGTGGAAATTTCACTTGGTTAGCTGGAATAAAGTTTGTGTCCTGAGTTCTTGCAGTGGATTGGGCATCCATAACCTCAAACTTTTCAACAAGGCCCTACTTGGAAAGTGGTTGTGGAGATATAGCTCAAAGAGACATGCTTTATGGAAACAGGTGGTGGAAATCAAATATGGGAATATGTGGGGAAACTGGAGCACAAATGAAGTGAAAGGGGTGTTCGGAGTGGGTTTGTGGAAATCCATTAGATTGGGATGGGGAGACTTTGCCAAGAACATTTCCTTCAAAACGGGCAAAGGGTCTAATATTTTATTTTGGCATGATGTATGGTGTGGGGATTTAACCCTTAAATCTTTATATCCTAATCTTTTTAGGATTGCAAGAAACAAAGGGGATGCATTGTTTGATTCTTACCTATTTTCTCATAATTTGCTACATTGGAATGTGGAATTTAATAAAGAGCTGCAGGATTGGGAAGTACTCAAAGCAGCTGATTTGTTTGCCCAACTTTATGCTATGAAGATAGATTTGCAAAGAGAAGACACTCTGCTTTGGACTCTTGACACTAAGTCCAGATTCTCTGTGAAGTCTTATTACAAAGCCTTATGCACTCATGGTACTTCCGATTTTCCTTGGAATAACATTTGGAAAGCCAAGGTGCCTTTTAAAGTTGCATTTTTTTTTGGTTGGCTGGTGACTCTTGAGAAAATATTAACTATTGATAATTTGAGGAAAAGAGGTTTAATTGTGAATGAATGTTGTTTTATGTATAAAAAGATGGCGAATCAGTTAACCATCTTTTTCTACATTGTGAGGTTGCATCTGCCTTGTGGATCGAGATTCTTGGAAAGGTTGGCTTGGATTGGGCAATGCCTTTAAAAGAATTTTTGGCTAGCTGGTTTGGATCAAGAGGGTGCTGTGGCAGTGCAGAATTCTGGAACATGATTTCCCTTTGTTTGCTTTGGTGTTTATGGTTAGAAAGAAATGAGAGGTGTTTTGATGATCGTGAACGTTCCAAAATCATCTTCCACTCTGCTATCACTTGAGGAAGATAACAACCCAACGTAACTTATTTTCTAACCCAACTTACCTTTCTCCAATCTCTCTTCATTCTTTCTTCCCTACCCCCCAACCACATGTTACATGCCCTAAACTATAAAAATCTTTTTCACTTTATTTTTGAGAAAATATTGCCAATAACTCTTTATTTTGTTATAGATATTTTTATCATATTTATGTGCACTTGAAGTTTCTTCTGAACGTGTATGCATACAAACGAAGTTTTAATTTGTGGGAATATTATGGCTTTAAAGGACAGGGAGCTTGGGCATGATATACTTCTGAAGGTGAAGTAGCTTTGCTTTCTTTTGACCCCTAGAAATGTTTTTGCTGGGTGAGGAAGGGATTTTCATGACCGATTGGATGCTTTAAGTATGTAATGCAAGGTTGCTATAATATTTTTATTCACATTGTTATGGTGACACGGAGTGAAAATTAAAGAAAATTAAGTTCTTGATGGCATGGTGAATTAGACTACATTAGATCATTTGAACCAGGCATGTTAAATTGATAATGATTGAAGCAGTATCTCATGAAATTATACACTTCATCGTCAATTAAAAGTTTAGAAGAAGTGTTCATTTTCTAGACTATATGTTCTCAATCTTTTGTTCAAGAATTGTTTTGGCCTGATATCTAACTTGCATTTTTTTTTTGGTGCCAGCTCTTTCTGCCCTGTTATATTTGAATCTCAGCGGATGTAATATATCTGATGATGGGTGTGAGAAGTTTTCCCGTGAGTAGCATTAAGATTGATATATTGCGCGGTTTATTGAGAATATTTCTATTATGGTTGTTTACTTTACTATTTATTGAAAGAAGAACCTTGCCTTACACTTTTAGCATACCTTTTTTGTAGGATTTAGGAACTTAAAAGTGTTAAACTTGGCATTCAATGACATCTCAGATGGGTGCTTGGTGCACTTGAAAGGTTGGTGTTTTTCACTCCCCGACACAAGTTTGAGAACCCTTGATCTTGAATTTCGGCTTTGTCTTCATTTTCTATCAATGGAAGAGTTTGTTGAGTGTTAGGGTTGAGCCTTATATGATACGGAAGCATTCCAATTCTGTTAAAATTTATTAACTGCAGTCTCCGTGATTCATTTAGGTATTTGGGATGTGAGATCATCCTCATCCTTCTATGCACAAGATAGAAATGATTAATTTCTTGTTAATGTATTAATGTTCTTGTTGACAATTAAGCTTGAGAAATATTATTTGTCAACAAAGAATTTAATCGTTCCTACAATGTTCACTTCTGCAACTGCTTGGAGCATTGGGATTTCATGGCTAGTTCATGAAATTGTGTAAAAGAAGTTTGAGAGTGCATGCATGGGATATCTTGAATAAGTTATCACATATCTTGGTCTGCTGCTTGTGTTTATGTTACATTTTGAATATGGTTTCTATACATAATTATTGATCTTGGTTCAAGCAGGTCTGACAAGTTTGGAAAGCTTGAACTTGGACTCGTGTAGGATTGGTGATGAAGGGCTGGTTAACTTGACAGGTTGGTGTTCAAATGCTTTCCCTTATTGTCTATGAAATTTCTATTCTGTTGTCTTGATTTGCAACCATTCTGCTTCCTACCAAATTGGCCTGGAAAAAGATTTCTTTTATGTAATACTTGCACAAAATACTTTATTTTTTGTGTTTCCTTTCTTTGCATTTAGAGACGGTAAAATTGCTGCTTGCTTGTGTGCCATGTGATTTAACACCAGAGCTGCTCCGATGGCTATATTTGCATTTAAAACCTCACCCAACACATGCAATTAATTTTCCGTAGTTTGGCTTGTGGGTCCCTCATGTTTATGAACTGTGTGGGTTGCATGGTCTATTGAAGGCGCTTTTGATGTACATTTTTTTGCTTGATAAAAGGGGAAAAAAATAGACAATCCTCCCATCTGACATACTAGTTTTTTATCTGGGTAACATGAAATAAATTAGTGGGGTCATGTTGCTAACATCTCTTCAGGTAGTTGTCTTTTTGAAAGTGTTGTCACTGCATTGCACAAAGACTTGCATGGCAATCTTGCTAATTCAGCATGGTTTATTGTTTTCATTTGCATATAAGATTCTAGGTTTCTTTCGTTCCCTTTGTATTATTATTTCTCCATTTTTTCTCTATTATTTTTTCTCTATTTGTTTCGCCCTTCATATGTAAATAATACTGAAATTTTGAATATGCAATGCTCTGATGTTTAGGCCTTCGGCATCTGAAATGCTTGGTGTTATCTGATACTGAAGTTGGAAGTAATGGACTTCGCCATCTATCTGGTTAGATTTTCACCTTCTATTTATTTGCAGATTATGAAGTATAAACCAATTATATGCAGATTATGGAATATGGCTGGTTTCCATATGTATTTTTTTCAATAAATTCAGTGGGTTATTGATGTAGACTGCATTCTGTTGATAAATTCCATGCATGTTTGTTTAGCTGCACTATTGTTGTTGAAGATTTTATCGCACCAAGGAAATCTTATCTGGGAGCCTTGTCAAGCTTAATTTCTTGTTCTTTGTTATAGGATTAATGGGTTCCTAGGGCCTTTTGGATTCAATTTATGTTTTAAACTTTTATGTAGTTATTTTTGAACTTTTGCTTCCGGAGCAAGTTGTTTGAATGATATAAATTATCACAAAACCAAAAAATTTAAAAAATAAAGTTTGGATAATATCATGGTCTGGAGAAAGTGGTTTGTTTGAATCAGTATTTGAATTTGATTAGTTTCTTTAGCCAAATGTTGGTTTGCATGGAGATGGGTGGTACGTTAGACATTTTTTTTTTTTTGATAAGTATGGTTGGTACATTAGACATAATCAGCATATCTAGATTACAGTTGTGTTTTTTTCCTCTTGTTTTCTTTGCAGTGATGGTGTGAGTTCTTTGGTGCGTGTATAGCACTGTGGACCATATCTCCACATATAAACTCCCTTTGCCAAGTTTGCTCTTAGCCAACTTGTGCATGCTATATATTTGGTTGAGTGTCTCTCGGCTTATGAAAGCCCCAACAAGAGATCAAAGCAGAAAGAAAAGCTTTTTGTGCTATCCCTGGCATCTTTTGCAGATTTTTATTTATTTATTTTTTAATTCTTGTTCTTCTCATTTATCTTAGGTGTATTTCCTTTTTATGCTTACTGTGTACTTGGGTTGCGGCCCTAGTGCTTGCTCATCTTAATAACTGTCTTTTCCAAAAGATTTTTCTGGTAACCTGAAATTTTGTTGGTTGGTATCCTGTTAGGTTTGACCAATCTGGAGAGTTTAAATTTATCATTCACTATCGTTACTGATGGAGGTTTAAGAAAATTGGCTGGACTCTCATCACTTAAATCACTCAATTTGGATGCTCGCCATATCACAGATGCTGGACTTGCAGCTCTTACCAGTAAGTGATTTAGTGGACCGTGTGTTTGAATGTGAACATAATGGAATTGGGATGATCAACATTAGCAAGATTCATGTGGTGGGAGCAATCGATATATATATATATATATATATATTTATTTTTTTGTTGTAATTTGAACCATTTAAAAAATGTTTTCTTTTGGGTCAGTAGATGCTGAATAATTCGTTTATGTTCCTACTCATTATAAATGTTTCAATAACCTAGAACAAACGTGTATATTTGGGCTACTGAGCCTCTTAATGGTCATAACTGAGTTATGATATGAATGCGAGTCCTCAAGCCTTATAAAATTCTATCCTTTGTTTTATACTGCAAAAGCAGCTCATTGTGGATTGCATGATTACTACATAAATGTTCAAAATTTTTTTTTTTTTTTCCTAAACTTTGTGACGCACTTTCATGCTTTTTATTACGCAGGTTTGACTGGATTAACTCATCTTGATCTTTTTGGAGCTCGTATTACGGATGCTGGAACAAACCATCTGCGAAGTATGTTAGTTAGCACACTAATGCAGTTGCCAATCTTAACAAATTTCTTTAGCATACATAGCATTCGTGGGCGCCCTGAATTATGTCTGAGAGAACAATGCTGAGTACTATATTAATTATACCTATGTTATTACATACTGATATCTAATTAAACTCAAAAGAGACCGGGAATACTATCAGATACTAATTATAAAACATGGAAACAGATTACTTGCAAAAAAATATATGCAAATTGTTCCCCCGTTGATGATTGAATATGAGAGCGCACTAGTTTAGAACTATGAATAACGGCAGGCCTTACCCAACTTAACAAGCAACATTCTTGAAACGATTTGAACTTCGGTTTTGCAAATGATTGGCGAGTTCTGATTTAGATTAATTCTCATCTTTTTTCTTCCTTTTGTATGATGAATCAGACTTCAAGAACCTGAGGTCCCTGGAAATATGTGGTGGTGGCCTGACAGATACTGGTGTCAAGAATATCAAGGATCTTTCATCCCTGATGGTGCTCAATCTTTCACAAAACTCCAACCTGACAGATAAAACCTTGGAGTTGATTTCTGGTAGCTCCATGAACTTTTTTTTTTTTAAATTTATGCGGTAGAAAGAAATGCATTCTCTTGTGTGGCTCATAATAGAAATATTAGTCCTGAAATTTATGTGGCCAATATTATCTCTAGCATGTATTGAACAGACCACCAATATGCCTGCATGGATTACCTTAAAGGCTTTGTTTTTTTAATTAAGCCGGGGCACTTGTATTAAATGGTTACTTATGGATCATTTACTGCAAATGGAAAACATGGAGTGCTACACAGTATATTAGGGCGCACTATCATTCAACCAGAAGTGGAGTTGACAAATTGACTTACAAGAAAATGCTTTCCGTATTTTTTAAATGAATATGCTTTTCTTTATAATGGGAACCAAGCTAAATATTTAAGAAAGACTTTGTGGCTCCAGCTTTAAAAAATTATATTGGTTACACTGTTGGCACGGTACAGCCTGTTGAAGAATCTACAAGCCCACTTATATTCTTAAACACTGTTTGGGGACGAACTTTTCATGAACAATATTTTGACCCACTGTCTACGTCTTATAGGGATTTTGTTGGGGTTTCTTCTGTTCATCCTCTCACATCCTTCCTTCCATGTGAATGCAGGCCTGACAGGATTGGTCTCTTTGAATGTTTCAAACTCTCGCATCACCAGTACCGGACTGCGCCATTTGAAAACTCTGAAGAATTTGAAATCACTGACAATGGAGGCCTGCAAGGTGACAGCAAATGATATTAAGAAGCTACAGTCAACTGATCTGCCTAATCTGATGAGCTTCCGCCCCGAGTAACCATGGAGGTGCGTAAGATTTGTGTCTTGTTGGGGGTAGCTATGTATTATAAAAAAATAAAATTGAGGTGAGGAGACGTTTGAGGTACGGTAGATATGACATGAAGGGTATTAGAGAATGTGGCTTGGGAAGTAAGCGATGTAGGAATTATCCCCCTAATGCTTTGTGTGAAGCATTCTTTTGAATCAAATGTGGTGCAAAAGAAAATGTAGATAAAAGCTTCCTTGGCATATGGGTCTCAGACGCTATTATCTTCAGCCGTGGTTTTTATTTTTTATTTTTGTACATATCATGTGATGTTGCCTGGTATCGCACTAAATTTATTGACATATAAATAAATATCTGCTGCAGTTCCCTTTTTACTTAATGTCTTCGGTTCTTGATTGATGGCCCTATCTATTAAAATCTCTGTTAGTTACTTGCTGCTCTCCTCTGCTCCTCTTCTCTTCCTGCAACTCAAACCCTAATTATTGCTGAAGATAACAAACGTTATTTTGCTGCAGAATATTATATGCATGTTCTGAACAAAGGCTTTACAGATGAATTTAGTTCTTTTCTGGTCATGAATAGCGTTAGGCATGGAAAGAAGGCAAGCTAGGGCATCGTTAATTTTAAGTGGGTACACCAAGCTTTCAAATAATTGGATTGTTTTCCATTAACGAAAATGACGATCTTTTCTTATTTGTTTGCAAGCACGCAACTTGCAGATGGTGCTAAAATCGTTTAAAAGATATTGGGTGCCAGATTTTTAATACAAACAGCATTTAGAAATGTAGAAGAGTTTGGGAGGAAGGTGTGTAATTGGTAGGGGTGTAAATGGTTTGGTCTGATCTGAAAAAAATGTGGATCAATTTCATTCGGACAAAAAAAATTTTCATCTTGGACTAGATCGAACTCTTATTCGGTCCATGTCGGTCTGGTCTAATTCGATCTATAGGCGGTCCGGTCCAGTCCAGAGGTACCTGATATGATTTTATAGATTAAATTTAATTCAAAATTTTGCAATGATAAAAAATAATTTTTAGCCTAAATTTAATTATTTTCAGTTCAATTTATGTATTTATCACAGATTATTTAAGTGAAATAATATTAAAAAAAAAACTTATTCTTAAAACAATTGGCAAAAAAATAATAATAATCTTAAAAAAAAAAACTCATCTTAATGCCCCTGTGACTAATAACACTATTATATTAGTATATTATAAATTTATATGTTAGTAAATAATGATAAATTAGTAATAATATATTAAATAATGATATTACACTTATTACTTATAAGTTATTAGATTCATTATTAATACTCTATATAGATATACTATAATTTATATTTTTATATTACAACTAGTCAACTATTGTAAATTATAATATATTGATATTATAAGAGTATATATAATATATTAATATATCATACTATCACTCTTAATCTATATTAATATTAATATTATAATTTATATACTATTATTTATATATAAATATATATATATATATATAGTGTGTGCATTCGATCCGATCCGGGGGGAGAAATACTCTGGACTGGAACTGGACCGAAAATGTTCGATTCATACAAAAAATTGTATGGATCAGACCGGACCGAATTCCATCTAGTCCTAGTCTGGTCCACCAGTTCGGTTTGGTTTTCTTACACTCCTAGTAATCGGTCTGGGAGGAGGGGTGATGGATTGAAAAGTTTGGTCCATTTTTTTTGGACAAGACTGTTAGCTATTGATCCAGTTGATTTGATTCAGTCCATGAACATCTTTTTTCTTATTTATTATAGAAATTAATACAAAAAAATAATAAAATTAGTAAAATTTTAATTAAATGGTGTCTTTAACAATTTATATATGATTAATGAATATATAGTCATTGGTGATCTCTTAAATGTAAATTAATTAACTTATACCATCAGTGTGTAAAATAATATATTATAAATGTTGGAGCTAATGTAATGGCACTTGGCAGTTTCCGGTAGTTGGAGTTGCCTTGATGTCAGAAAGGTGTCCAGTTCACAGTGCCAGGCGACTCATATCCAAAACGCAGCATATCGAGATCAAGGCCTACCTACAGGCGGCTACTGCATAGTTAGCTCTGTTGCATCAACTAACTGAAAGAAGCCTTAGTTAATATATTATGTGGGTGATTTAAATTAGAAGATGAGATGCGTTTAATTTTAAAAATTAAATAAAATATTATTGTTTTAATATTATATTGTTTTGAAATTTAAAAAAATTTTATTGAAATTTTAAAATGTTGTATTGAAATTTTTGTTTTGTATATAAATTTAAAAAAATATAATGATGATTTTGAGATGAGTTGAGCTCATCACAACTCATCTCCTAATCCAAACCGAGCCCTTGATATGCTGAGTTAAGATTTGTGTAAATATGAGTTGAGATGAAAATTTGAAAAAGGTGTCAAGAAAGATTTGAATCACTTGCTGAACAGATTATGCAAATGAGATTTCCACACGAGTTGGCGACAATGGCCTTT